>PISX010009911.1:25651-73291 GCA_004024625.1 Mellivora capensis | reverse complement strand
CGAATGTTTATAGCAGCAATGTCTACAATAGCCAAACTATGGAAAGAACCTAGATGTCCATCAACAGATGAATGGATAAAGAAGAAGTGGTATATATACACAATGGAATACTATGCAGCCATCAAAAGAAATGAAATCTTGCCATTTGCAACGACGTGGATGGAACTAGAGGGTATCATGCTTAGTGAAATAAGTCAATTAGAGCAAGACAATTATCATATGATCTCCCTGATATGAGGAAGTGGAGATGCAACATGGGGGGTTGGGTGGGTAGGAAAAGAAGAAAAGAAACAAGATGGGATTGGGAGGGAGACAAACCATAAGTGACTCTTAATCTCCCAAAACAAACTGAGGGGTGCTGGGGGGAGGGGGGTCAGGAAAGGGGGGGTAGGGTTAATGGACATTGGGGAGGGTATGTGCTATGGGTAGTGCTGTGAAGTGTGTAAACCTGGCAATTCACAGATATGTACCCCTTGGGATAAAAATACATTATATGTTTACAAAAAAGAAAAAAATTAAAAAAAATAGAAAAACAGTAGAGAAAACAGTAAACAAAAAGTTAGTTATTTGACAAGATTCACAAAATCAACAAAACTTTAGCTAGACTGATCAGGGGAAAAGGACATAAGATTCAAATCAGTAGGATCAAGAATGAGAGGTTTAATATCAACCTTACAAAAATTAAAAGAACTACAAGAGAATACTATGAATAATTGTATTGTCAACAAATTATAGAATTTGATGAATGGACAAATTCCTAGAAAGACACAAATTATTGAAACTGTCTCAAGAAGAAGTGGAATGTCAAAATAGACTTATAACCAGTAAGGAAATTGAATTAATAATTTTAAAACTTCCCACAAAGAAAAGCCAAGACCCAGATGTCTTCACTAGCAAATTTTTATTTAAAGAAGAACTAACATCAAGCTTTTTTTCAATGCTTTTTTGGTGATGATCAAAATTAGTGGTTACCACCTGGTGAGAAATAGGTGAGAACTGGACTAGAACTTGATGGAAGCTTCTGGAATACCATTATGTTCTGTATCTTGATCCAGATGCTAGTTACACAGGAGTGTATATATTTAAAAATAAATCAAGCTATGTACTTAAAAAAAAAAAGAAAAAAAAAAGAATGTCCTTTCCCCACTGAATGGTCTTGGCATTTTTGCTGAAAACCATTTGACCATACACAAGAGGGTTTATTTCTGTGCTTTTTTTCCTATTGCATTGGTTTATAGATTTGACTTTTTGTCAGTACCACACTGTTGTGTGTGTTTTTTTTTCAGTATAATTAACATATAATGTTATATTAATTTCAGGTATACAATATAATAATTCAACAACTCCATACATTACTCAGTGCTCATCAGGTTCAGTGCACTCTTTAATCCCCATCACGTTTCATTCATTCCTCCCATCAACCTCCCCTCTGGAAACCATCACTTTGTTCTCTAGAGTTAAGAGTCTGTTTCTTGGTTTGTCACTCTCATTTTTATCTTTTTTCATTTGTTTTGTTTCTTAAATTCCACATGTGAGTGAAATCTTAAAATAACCTAACCAGATTTTCCCTTTTATTTAAGAAATTTTCTTAGAGGGGCGCCTGGGTGGCTCAGTCAGTTAAGCATCTGCCTTCAGCTCAGGCCATGATCTTGGTGTCCTGGGATCGAGCCCCAGGTTGGGCTTGCTACTGGGGGGGAGTTTTTGTCTTTCTCTCTCTCCCTCTGCCCCTCCCCTGCTCACACACAGGCTTTTTCTCTCAAACAAATAAATGCGTAAATCTTATAAAAAACAAAAACAAAAAAACAACCAACTTGGAGGGGAGAAAGAAGATTTTAGATTCCTTTTTTTGAAGTTTACTTATTTTAATAATCTCTATACCAGTATGAGGCTTGAACTCATGATCCTGAGATCAAGAGTTGCATGGTCTTCCACTTGAGTCGGTTACATCCCCCAAGATTTTCGATTCTTCACATAGAGGGCAGCATGAATGTTGTAGTCAGGTAGATTTGAGTTCAAATTCTATCCTCACCATGACTTAGCTCAGTGATCTTTGAGAAAGCTGTTAGCATTTCAGAGTCTCAGTTTCTTCATTTTTAGAAATGGGAATAATAACTTACCCCTTAGGGTTATCTGGAGGAGTAGATGATCAAGCATTGCTAAAACACCTAGCACAAAGCTAATGCACAATTCAAGCAGGTACTGTTGAATACGCACAGATACTGTAGAATACACACAGATGCTAAGCCTGTGCGTCACACCCGTGGGTGCAGAGCTCATTAACTCACAGTCTGCTCCAGGAGCTCCTCTCCTGGGAGTGCAGGTCCTCTTTCCTGCTTTTTGTCCTTCGTGCTGCCCAGCATACTAGGTAGGTATCACTGATGTGGCTAATAATTATGTTGTTGGTAAAAAGAATGCATCCATTTGAATTTTCTCCTGTGCAGGTATTTCTGTTTTGAAACTCTGCCCTTCTCTGTTTTTTTATTATTTTTGTGTGGACCAGACATTACAGCAAACCCTTCTTTTTCTGAGAAAGGATAATATTGTATCTTTGTTTGTTCGCTCCCACATCTTTTTTGTTTCGGGTTCCCATTCCAAAAAACTGAATTCTTACACTATGTAAAAAATAATCAGACTGGATGGAAATATATTTGGTTTTGTTTTTATCCAGGTATTTCTGGTTATAATTCTATGTATCATTAGTAATTTCCAGATTCCAACAGAATTGGTGGTTAAAAAACTAAAGCATTCTTATGACTGTAGTATTTAGTATTATATTAAAAACATCTTTTATTTTTTAGGACACGTTTTCTGGAAATATTAGATAATCTCCCACTAGGTTCATGATTTTTAATTGTTAGAAAAATTAAAGCATATTTAACATTGATAAGAAATAAATGAATTTAAAAGGAACAATTCACTAAACATTTGGATAGGATGTGGTTTTATTTTAGATTCAAAGACATTTTTTACCTTTCATCAGTTTCTATTTTTTAATGGACACTGTTGGCAGGATTATTTTTACTAAAGGGACCCCTCTCTGTGTGTTTTTTTGAGCACTGATTTTTCGAACTTTGTTTTTGGGTAAATGTAGGAATTCTTTTAGAAAAGGGAAAGGCATTTAGAAGCTCATGTGTAAAAGAGGGGAGCTTCTCTGACTGAAACCAGTGTGTGTGTGGGTATGGTGGAAGGTGACAGAATGCCCTGCCTTACTCTTCCTCATTCAGTTGCTGGAGCAGGCTTTGTACCCTTCACTGACCCTGGCTTAAGCTGGAGTTTTAGCTAGCTTGAAACATGACCAGAGTAGAAGTGATAGCATCTGCATTCCAGTTCCTTCTTTACTACTAACAAAGAGGGTGAATTTGAGCATTGACTTCTTATGTTTTAGTTTTATTTATCTTTAAAATTAACTTGGGTTGGAGGCAGAAAGAACAAATGAGAAGTTGCTTACCAAAGATCTTTGAAAAGTATGAATTTTTCATACATAAAGCAGAAAATTCTACTGTGCATTCTACATTCTAGTATGATGCTTGTGCACTTGTAAGAATGTTATATTGCTAATGTCTAGGCAGTTATTCTGCTTATTTAATTTTTAATTTTTTTTATTCAGAAGTAATACATGCTCATTGTAACCACCACCAAAATTACTAATTTTCTCTATCTCTATTCAATGTCAACCCTCATCCTACAGTAATTTATACCATTTTATGCTAATAAAACATATAGAATTTATCTTTTTTAAGTAATCCATGGAATCATATTATTGGTATAATAACCATGCAACTTGCCTTTTTTGCTTAATAGACCATGGGCATCTTTTCAGGTCAATACGTATAGCTGTGATTCTCTTTTTCTTGTGGTAGTCCTTAGTATGCCATATGGTAATTTAATGACCATTTCATTATTGATGAGGTCATTTATACTTTGTGTGTTTTTAAAAATTGATAAATATCTTCTATATAGAATCTTATGTGTTAAAAATTTTATTTTTGTGTATTTTCCTAGAATTGAATTTGCTGGTTCAAATATTTATGAAGTAAATTTTAAAAATTATTGCCTAGATTATTTTATGTCATGGTTGTGGCAACTCTCATTCCCCAGCAGGCATTATTTCTTCAAATATTTCCTCTGTCTTCCTCTTGCTTCTATTTTAGGGACTTATACATATATTAGACAACTTGCTGTTACCCCACATTTACTAATGTTCCTTCTTTTCTTTTCTTTTCTTTTCTTTTCTTTTCTTTTCTTTTCTTTTCTTTTATTTTCTTTTCCCTTTCCCTTTCCCTTTCCCTTTCCCTTTCCCTTTCCCTTTTCCTTCATTGTCCTCTGCCTTTCCCTTCCATTTCCCTTTAGTTTCCCTTTCCTTTCTTTCTCTTCTCTCTCTATTTTATTTTGGGTGGTTTCTATTGCTATGTCTTCAAGTTCACTAATTTTTTGTTCTATAGTGTCTAATCTGTCATTAATTCTATCCAGTTTATTTTCCTCTAGAAATTGCAATTTTCATCTCTGTAAATTTTATTTGGGTCTTTTTTATATCTTGCATGTCTCTGCTTTTTGAACATAAAGAATATAGTCATAATAACTATTTTGATACTCTTATCTTCTAACTCTAAATTTGTGTCCATTACCTTTGATGAATTGATTTATCTCTTCATTGTAGGTCATATTTTCCTGTTCATTTGCATGCCTGGACATTTGATTAGATGCTAGACATTGTGAAATTACCTTGTTGGGTCTGGATAGTTTTGTCTGCCTATAAATATTCTTGGGCTTTGTTCTAGGACACAATTAAGTTACTTGGAAACAGCTTTTTTCCTTTTGGATCTTGCTTCTAAGATTTTTTAGATGGGACTAGAACAGTTCAAAGCTAATTTTTCCCCACTGCTGAGGGGAAAAATTCCCGACTGCTGTTCATTCTACCCAGTTTCCCACAAATCTCAAAGTTTTTCCAGTTTGGCTCATGGGAACAGACAATTCTCCTGCCCCTGTATGAGCACTGGGCACCATTCCTTCTAATCCTTTTGCATGTATTTCCCCATCCTCAGGTAGCTTCCTAATATATATGCACTGGTCTATACTCAGCTGAATACTCTAGGGCAATCCTTTCTAGATCTGTGGGATTTTCTCTCTGTACAGGTCTTGCTTTTCTAGGACTCTTGCCCTTGAGCTATGGATACCTTTACCTCTCCTACTTTCAGCTCTTTTTACTCGACCCAGTGAGATGACTAAGCTCCACCCAGTGAGGATGGTTTTTCCTCCTAAGGATGTCGGCTGGGCAGTTGAAGGGCTCACCTTGTTTCTCATCTCTAAGGGATCATTGAGCTTCACTGCCTGATTAGTAGAGTGTCTTAACAAACTATCATTTTATATACTTGGTCCTTTCATTGTTTCAGAGGGGAGGGTAAATCTGGTTTCTGTTATTCCATCTTGGTCAGAAGTAGAAATTTTAGATATGGGTCATAGATAAACTAGTCCTTTTCTATGCATCTAGGCACCACTAGGATATTCAGTGAAAATCAGCATCATATCAGACAAACACTTATGACATTTATTAAATGTTTTCTTTTCAAATTGTTGCTTTTGTATGTTTAAAGTTTGAAATCTCTGCAGATTTAATAATATCTTGTCCTGTGCAGTGTGGTTTTATTCTCTCTTAGAAAGTATTTCATACAGGTATATAAAGTAATCATTATAAAGTAATTGTTATTTTTTGAATTGCCATTTTAAAAATAAAAGCTAGCCATGTGTTACAGTAGCATTTTTGTATTTTTATTTTCTTTAGAAGCTGCAAAAAGGACATTTCAAGAAAAGGGCATCTTGGCGGGAGAAAACAGGAGTTTTAAGCCTCACTTGACTTTTATGAAATTGTCCAGAGCCCCACAGCTCCGGAAGAAGGTGAGTGAACATTTTTGTTATAAGCCCCATGCTACCAGCTACACTAGTCTTACTAAGCATGCTTGGGGCATGTGTGACCTTTGTAGTGGTTCTTGACACCCTACTACTCTGGGTCCTGGGATTCCAAGTCAGTTTGTTTCCCACTCCTAGGGAGGCTGAGTTGGCTTGTGAGACTCCATGCAGGCTCTTCCAGCTGTGCCCTCCTTTGCCACAGGGGCTCTTCTTCTGCATCCTCTGCCAACATTAGCTGCATACTTGGACCAACATTTCCTGCTGCTGCTTCTCTTGCCAAATCCGCTTCCTCCCTTGAAGAGCATTGAGGCAGGGCCAAGTACCATTTTATTGCTTTCTCTGCTTTTGGTTGTTTACAGCCTGCTGCCCTCCAAGCTTCCTCCTCTGGCCTGCATACCTGGTGCTGCTTACTGGAACTGGGTTCTTCATGGTGGGATGCACTTCTTTACCCCCCTTTATGCCACTCTTTCAAGATTTCCAGAAGATGGCCTTGTGCTTTTAGTAGTTGTCTCCCTGAGGGCTTGGAACAGCTGTTCCATGGACTGGGCAGGAGGGTAACTAAGGAGCCCCCATCACCCCATTACTTGAAAGCACTCCTCCCTGAGGATGGGCAGAGGTGACATGAACTAAGGGATATGTCTCTTGACCTCCCACATCTTTCTACCTTCCCAGGCCACCCCGTCCTCCCTCAGTTTAGAGTAACTTTTGGTTTTCTTCTGAATTTATGAACTTTTCTCCTGGAATCCTAAGGGCACCCTTCATTGATTTTCCCATTTCAGCCTAGGGAGCTTCTCATGCAAATTTAGCCATTTGCTGACCTGCTCTAATATACCAGAGTTTTGGAGATGGGCATGCAGATTAATGTTTGTTCCTGCTCTCCATGACTCCTTGCTACAGTTAAGACTGATTTGCAGCTTTATAAATGAAAGTCATGTTTATTAGTAAGTAGATCTCTTTTCTAAATTGGACACATATTATATTTAATGTCTCTGTGCACAGAAGGTCTTTCTGATCTTTTAAAACATGTATTTGGGTGATTGACCATCCTGTGGTTCTGAGTTTTCTACAAACTGTTGTGAATACCTTTTCAAAAAGATACCTTGCATGTTTTTTTTGTTGTTGTTCTTTTGATTACTATGCCCCACATTCAATAATGACTAAATCAGGTGTCATTCCTGAATATTTAGGTAAAAACAATTTGTGTAAAAAATAGATTTAGAAGTTTGGATTAACAACTGACAAAACTTGCAGACTGATGGTTAACTTCTTTACTCATTATCATTCTTGTTTTGCTTTCAAATGGATTGTCCTCTTCCCAGTGATTTCACACTTAATCACAGAATGACAAATCAGTGGTGAAGGTAATATCCACATTTTGAAGTGCTTCTTTCTCTGTTCGGTATTAAATTTTACATGAAAGCGCACAAGGACATTTATCAAAGGAGTGTTTAAACTACTCTAGAATTTGAATTTTAATATTTTTGACTAAATTTAAATGATCCCTTGGCAGTTAATTTCCCAGATTCTGCTCCCTTATGTTGTAGAATGGGGATACGAGTCTTACAAATATGAAATGGCTGATATGAGAACCCATTCTTCCTGTTGCCCAGCTCTGTGGGGAATCCACCTTAACCCTTTCCCAGGCCCAAATTCTTCTCTCCCACTGGCCACGTCTATTTCATCCAAATTAATTTCTGTTGTAAATGATGAGCTCCCTGGCCCAAACCATACTAACTCAACAAATATTTACCGCGTGCTTAATATGCACCGGACATGGGCTGCTGGGCCCAGAGATATGATCAAAAGAGAAACATGGGGCACCTGGATGGCTCGTTGGTTAAATGGCTGCCTTCGGCTCAGGTCATGATTCCAGGGTCCTGGGATCGAGCCCCGAATCGGGCTCCCTGCTCCACAGGAAGCCCACTTCTCCCTCTCCCACTTCCCCTGCTTATGTTCCCTCTCTCACTGTGTCTTTCTCTCTGTCGAATAAATATATAAAATCTTTAAAAATTAAAAAAAAAAGAGAGAAACAGTCCCTGCCTGAATGGTATATAAAATCTAAATCAGATTGTATTTTGTTTAGATTAGAAAATTTAATCTTTAGAAAATAAAGTATGACCTCACTGCCTTTCAGTGAGCCCAAAATTTTTTATTTTCAATAATGGAATGACTCTATTCCTATGTACTACTATGATGTCCAGTGTTTCTGAATGCTTAAGAAAGTATACTTTAAACATTGGGATTCATGTGTCAACGCCAAAGCTGCAGATTCCCACCCTCTAGCTTCAGATCTAGAGTTGTACCTAAAGATTGTGACTTTTGATAATCGATCTGTGCCACAGGTGATTCTGATCCAGATTCTCTGTAGAGTAGTGTATGCGGAGAGAGACCTGCAGGTTTAAATAAATAGCCAACTTTTTTTTTTTTTATGCAGGAAGTCATTTGTTCCACTGTAAAAGTTAAAGCCAGTATGAAAAGGTAGCATGCATAAAAGTGAATTTTTATTATACTTTGTGATTTGGAATACAGATGATTTGAAAATTTGTGGTTCTTGTCTCTTTCTTCTTAGCTTTTTACCTTTTCAACTGTCCTTTCTCAGTATTCATTCTCTACTCAGTTTTTATTCAGGTTCACTCATTTGTAAGGGAGTAGACATTGGTGAAATCAGTAGTGGAATGTATTGCTAGTATTCAGCATTGTTTAGATTGATAACAAAATAAAAGGAGGAGAGAGAGAGGTAGGAAATAATAGGTTTTTATCACTCAAGTATTGAAAGTTTGTTTTATTTCAAGTACTTTCTTTTATTTTAAAAGTGATTTGAATTATGAAAGTATTAGGTGAATATTTGGTCATTGTAAACAGTCCAAATAGATGCAAATCTATAAAATGGAGTATACAATTTTTCCTTCAGCACCACCCTACTGCCCCCTTCTTCCCAATATAATTTCTCTATCTGTAGGTTACCACTACCAGTATATTCTCCTGACTTTTCCTATACACTACAAATGTATATAGGTGCAAATACCTGCATATAGTTTCTTTAAAACAGAAATAAGTATACGTTATTTTGATTTATCATAATTTATTCTCCACTTGATGAATAATTACATTAGTTTCCATTTCTTTGCCAGCATAAAAATGCTGCAGTGAGATTCCATGTTCATTTTCCTTTGGGTAGACATGCCAATACTTCAAAGAACCCATGGAGTGTCAAGGTCACAGGGTATTATATATTTTAACTTTTCCAAAACACCATAAATTGCCTTTTAAAACAGTGGCCCCAATTTATACCTCCAACCACACTGTATTAGAGGAACATTTGTTTGGATAATCTTGAGATAGAAGGACCATCAAAGATTATGCATGGTGGCTTTGTATGGCCCTTTGAATTGTGAATTAAGCAATTCCCATAAAAAAATGCCAAAAATTCACATTCTTTAACTAAGAGGTTCATGCTGCTGGGATTATCCTAAACAAATACATTTTTAATTGAGATAAAATTGATATATAACATAGTGTAAGTTTCAGGTATACAACATAATGATTTAAGATATGACTGTATTGCAAAATGATTACCATACTAAGGTTAATTAACACATCCATCACCTCATATAGTTACCTTTTTGTTGTTGTTGTGAGGACTTTTAAGAACTATTCTTAGTAACTTTCAAATATACAATATAGTATATATTTTTTATAATATAGTATTTTTAATTATTATCACCATGTTGTATACCCAGGACTTATTTATTTTATAACTAAGAAATAATTTTAAAGAAGAAATGCTTTATGTATAAAGATGTTTACTGAGGAAATCATGTAATATAGGAAGTCCTATAATAGAGGAAAAGTTAGAAATAACTTCTATTACGATGAAGGAATTTTTAAGTCAATTATGATAAACATATCAATGATTTAAGAATCTATTAAAATAGGTAATTTATAAAAATTGTGGAATGGATTAAAAATATAAACCATAATTAAAGTTTATAAAGATAGTTTCCTTTGGTTTGCCTTCAACACAGCTTAATGTGCTTCCTTGAATTTTGGAGGCAGAATGTAGACTCCCACAACTGCTCTTTTAGCCCTTAATTCTTCTGGTAGATCAGTGAATACAGCTGACCCTAATGTCACCTGGAATATAGTAAATTCCCCTTGACACACCCAGAATTTCTCTCTTGGTTGGTTGGGGCTTTGCTTAGGTTCTGAGGAAGAGTGGAGCCTTACAGGGCTGATCATAGAAATGGTGATGGGCGGGTCAGATGTCTCATGACAACTGAGGGTAAAGGGAAGCCACAAGATGCAGGAAACTTGAAGGTTTTCCATTATCTTGAGGAGTGTTCTTTGAGTTTCTGGTATGGATGGTGATGCATAGTGAGAGTATCTCGAAAAGAGCTGATGGTGACTTCCACAAAGATGCTCTCTTTTGAAGGTTGGCGTACTCTGTATATTTCAGTCTGACCTGCCAGAAGGCCAACCAGAAATCATTCTTTGTAGCCAGGAGATAGATACCGGTGGACTCCGAAGATACTGGTGGTACTATTGTCAGGGTAGACATGATAATTATTAGTGAAAAGGGGTGTTCTGGATAGAGAAGTGCCTTGGATCATTACAGATGGTTAAGATGATCCACTCATTATTATTTACAGGAAGTGTAACCAATTATTCTGTAATAGTAACTCACGTGGTACTTTTTTTTTTCTCTGTCATATACCGGTTATTTTTTATGGTCTAAAAAGCTGTTATCCATGCCATTGTAAAAAAATATTCAAAGTTGGAGCCATAATTGGTCTGTTCATGAAGGTAAAACAGCTTGACATAAAAGGTGTGGACAGATGTCTGGTGCAGGGAATGAATGTTGACTTCCACTGGAATGGTCAGAAAGATCTAGTCTGAGGATTTCCCAGTGGTGCTGAGTGTTGGCTGCAGAAGTCTCTAGGCTTCTGGGGTGCCAGCCTTTGGTAGGCTCCTATATGTAGATAATACTATTCAGTAGAATTAACCAGAAACCCCATGGGATGACCAAAAGTTCTATAGATTGTGATCAGAATTTTGAAAGTACAGAAACCCTTTTTCACATTTCCTGATACAGATCTTCCTTTACTACAGGCTGATATTCTGGTTCCCAAGCTTAGACCTGAGTTCTTAACTTTAGATTCTGAGAAACTTATGATTTTTCTTGGCATTGTCTATTTTTCTAACACTAGGAGGCATTTAGTCACTGTGTTTTGCATATTCTTAGTTGCATGAAAATCTGCGTAAGAGAATATTGAAAGTAGTTATTGTATATTTTAAAGTGAGTTTGATTATCATTGTGCTTTCAGAGTTGTAGTTTCATTAAATGAATGGAGCCTCAGAGAATCTTACTAAATTACCACGTGTTTAAAATATAAAACTAAAATTCAAGAGTTTTTCTTGAAATATATTTGTTTTACGTTGTTAGTCTGCAACTTGTTCACCTCTGTGCTTTTTACACTGCCCTTCTTTTAGATCTGTTTTTCTCATCGAGTGACCTTGTACTTCTGTGATTTAACCGTTGCAAAAACTTGTTGGTTAGAAGTGTGTGCTAACACTTGGTGGCAGAAGAAGACCAGTTTCAAATCAAACATGTATCTTAATGCAGATCCAGATTTCTCAAGAAATAAATGTGATCGTTTCATGGATGAATCAGTTGTATTTAAGCATTAATTATTTTCTGGCCTTTTTAGGTACCTTTCCTGATGTGTGACTCTCTCAAATTACTAAGATAGCACTAAACTATCGAAGCTATAGTTTATTAATTGACTGACACTTCCTTGTATCAGCTCTTCACAGTTAGACAATGAGAGAACTTCAGAATGAAAGAAATGATCTCCTTTGACATTGTTAGTTACTACTGTCACTTAGATGGGTTTGTTTGGAATGCGGAATTTGATATGCCCAAAGCATGGGCGGAGGGGTAGTGATCGGACCCTAAAATGATGAGGCTGAGGGGAAGTAGAGAGAAGGATACAGGGAAGTGGAAAGGGAGAGCATATGGATGAAGGTTATGTTCTGAAAGTGTAGTTAAGGGGGAAAACTTAGCCTCTGAATTGCTTGGGGATTCAATATATAGGACCAAGACTGTAACAGAAATTTTCTCAGTTTTTTTTTTTAAAGATTTATTTATTTATTTATTTGAGAGAGAGATCATAAGCAGGGAGGAGGGGCAGAGGGAGAAGCAGACTCCCTGCTGAGCAGGAAGCCTGATGTAGGACTTGATCCCAGGACCCTGAGATCATGACCTGAGCTGAAGGCAGATGCCTAACCAACTGAGCCACCCAGACACCCTTCAGGATTTTGTTAAATGGTCTGGTATAAGTTAGTTGCCACTTACTTTCCTGGGTCTGCATCATAATGTGTCTTTAAAAGCCATTTTAAAAATCAGGAATAGTAGTTTAGTTTAGGAATAGAAATAGAAGACTATTCCTTCTTCTTCTTCTTCTTCTTCTTCTTTTTTTTTTTTTTTTAGGATTTTATTTATTTGAGAGAGAGCGAGCAAGAGAGAGCATGAGAGGGGAGAAGGTCAGAGGGAGAAGCAGACTCCCCATGAAGTTGGGAGCCCTATGTGGGTCTCGATCCTGGGATTCCAGGAGCATGACCTGAGCCGAAGGCAGTGTTAGGGTACGGAGTCGATCCCCTCTTGGGACCGGGCAGAGACCTGTTTCAGTCTCTCCGGTTGAGGACCTGTTTCCGTCCTCCCCTCTTGGAGGTGGCCAAACCTCCTGCCGCGGCTTCTATGTAAACCTCGGTATCGGGGGATTATCTGTCTCCCTGAGGAGGGTCTTAAAGAATATATAGATCTCGCTGGGGCCTCCAAATGTTAGGGTATGGAGTCGATCCCCCCTCAACCAGACCGAGAACACTCTCGATAATGCAAGTCACAAGCGAGGTTTATTTCCAGCTAGCTGGGGTCCTTGTAGAAACCTGCTGCGTCGGGCAGATACTCGGACCCCAGCTAGCTGGAAATAAACCTCGCTGTGTGACTTGCATTATCGAGAGTGTTCCCTGTCTGATTGAGGGGGGATCGACTCCATACCCTAACAGCAGTCGCTTAACCATCTGAGCCACCCAGGCACCCAAGACTTTTCCTTCTTAGGGAGGTGTCTGTAAAAAATTTGAAGGAACATGAGTTTTCTATTTTTAGCTTTGTTGTTTAGCATTGGACAAATCTTATAACCTCTCTTGACCTTTGCTAACTCATACTTAAAGAAAGAGTTTAGTCTTACTGACTCCTGATTCCTGTGCTATTCTGAAATGTCTATAAGGTGAGCATTTTAACCAAATAGGAAAATTTGGCTCCACATAGAGGTTTTTTTTGTGTTTGTTGTTGTTGTTGTTTAAACCTCAGATAGGTTTTCTTACATGCAGAAAGGAGGAAAGTCTTCAAGTACAGGAGGGTGGTAGCAACTTAGATTTTACTCTTTCCTCTTTCCTGGAAACTGCACAGAGCAGCAGAGACAATGGGGACACTATCACAAGCTGCATTTTCTGTGCAAGTAGGACATAGAGGAATTTGTAAAGAGCAGCTGATGTGCAAGTATGGCTAGAAGCGCTGGGGACCAGCAGGACTTTCATGAGAAGCTGCTTCAGGATGGGGAAGACTGTACAGGGAGGAGCAGACCTCTAGGTGGCAGATGCAGAAATGATTAGGAAATTTTCACTCCCAGAGGGTGAAGACTCCACCCTAAGAAGGTAGATAAATTGTGAAAGGGGGCCCAGAGGAGGTGAATCTCAGGAAGCACCAGCTTCGAAGGGGAGGGAGTCCCTCCTGCAGCAGTGAAGGGGCTCACGTCTTGCAGTGGAGAGGCAGTGCCCATATTCAATAGAGTCCTTCCCTGGAGCCAGTTGGGGAAGAAGCCTTGAGCAGAGGAGCCTGCCAGACTGCCCTGCCGCTTCCTTCTCCCCTTCCCTGAAAGGGGGCGCTGTAGAGATCCGCAAGCCTTTATTCTTCCAGACAAAAGCTTGTCTCAAAATATCCTTGGTACAAGATAAAGCAGATTGCTTCAGTAAGCTAGTCCTGAATCTCCCAACAACGAATGACTTAATTCCTCATGGTTTTTAGTTGTTTTCGAATTTCTAAATATGACCAGGTGCACTTAGGTCTGAGGCTAGAGTGGAATTGGATTTTTCTTAATTAAAACTCAGTAAACAAACAGAACACAGCAACACATCTCTTTTCATTTTAATGGTTTTTTAAAACTAAAAATCCAGTGAAATCTGCCCTGAGATGGAATAATTTCTTCTGAGATATTCTAGGTGCCATTAGTCAACTGTGTCATCTACTGTGTGTCAAAGAGCACTATTTATAGCAAGTGACTTCACTTACGTTTCTAATGCATTTTTCAACTTCGTGCTGTTGTGTTGTCTCTTTCTCTTATATAAAAAACCACACACCGAGTTTGCAATTATTTAAGAATTGAAAATGGTACACAGGTAAACTGAATGTTCATTTGAAACTGTTTATTACTTTATACATCTTTAAAATTAAAACATATGGGAAATTATAGACAGCTGAATTATTTAAGGGAGGATTCTAGGAATGGACTAATGTCAGAGAAACAAATGATGCCCTGGTTGACCCTAATTCTGTTAGAGATTTTGAAAACTCTAGAAGAATTGACGCAGTCAACCTAATTTTAAGGCTGTGCTAAGTGGAATGGAGATTTGAAGCAAGTATTTTCATTAACATGTCTTGAAATTTTTCTCTTAGAATATCTCTCAGGGTTTTACTTGAGGCAAGGATTCTGTGATCAAGCAAATGTTATCAGTGTTGGGTTAAATAAAATTAATCTGATTCTCTATTCCAACACTTCCTAGGAATTTTGAACCGCTGATATTTATCATGACTCTCAAGAGCTTACAGCAACGAAGACTGATCTTTTGTTCACAGATGTGGGTCAGGTGTGGCTCTGCTTTGCATTGTCTTTTTGGAGGACCTGCGCTGAGCAGCCTCTTTGTAGGAACATGCTGGTCTTTTGGCAGAAGGAAAAGGGAGCTGGCAAATCCCAAGCTGATTCTTAAAGCTCAGAAATGAGTCACATCATTCCTGCTCACATCTTATTGGCCAAAGCAAGACACATGGTTCCTTCTGAATTCAACAAAGCAGGATGTGTAATGTACTTGCAATAAGGAACACTACAGGGAGGGGCAGTGAATATTTTGAACATTTAGTTCACCTCAGCATCATTTCCCAGATGTACTTGACTAGCAAGTCCTTTTTTCATTGACTGTCTTGTAGCACTAGTGTTTAGCAGAACATGGTTTAGGAAATGTTGATCTTGATAATTCAGGCCTAAATGATATGTTTGCTTCAAACACCCAGATTCAGTGGACATTTTTACTTATTTTCCAACATTTTTATTTACAGACAAAATTCTGACTTAAATGTAATTTAAGAAACAGAGTTTTAGAACTAGTGTCGAAATATGCAATAACAAAGTATTCAAGGTAATTAGAATCGCATGGATTTGACTTAACTGTATTAAAATATACATGTCCTATTTCGGCTATTACCATTAGTGTTGGGAAAATTTTTTCTTAAGTCTTTCGTAGACATTTTGAAACCTCTTAATTTCATTTTCCTAGTTAACGGCAGACTGGAGCATAATGATCTTTTTTTTTTTTTAAAGATTTTGTTTATTATTTGACAGAGAGAGAGAGATCACAAGTAGACAGAGAGGCAGGCAGAGAGAGAGAAAGGAGGAAGCAGGCTCCCTGCGGAGCAGAGAGTCCGATGCAGGACTTGATCCCAGGACCTTGAGATCATGACCTGAGCCAAAGGCTTAACCTACTGAGCCACCCAGGCAACCCTGGAGCATAATGATCTTGTATGAAACTGGCAAGGACCGCAGTGGATTGATTATGGTTAAAACAAAATAGAACACATGATCCAGAAAGCTTAAACTTTATTCCCAAATAGTATTGATAAAGAATCATTTTGTTTAGTTATAGTAGCTAATTTCTTACCCACTTGACTAGTCTCATAAAAACAAACCAGCTGGCTTTATTTGGATGGTCATAAGATTTCCTCCACCACTGGAGAGTGGTTATCCAGCTCTTGTGAATTGTAATTGCTTGCGTAAGAAAAGAAGATAAAGCTGTAGTTTTTTCTTAAGAACCTGAATTAGATTTGAGGGGAAACTAAGGCTGCAATCCAAAACTGTACTAGTTTACATTGGAATTATACTTATATTCCTAATCTGAGCTGATTACTTTTGGCCATTCATTACGATATTATTCTTTCAAAGAAAGGTACCGTTAAAAACAGAGTAACACTAGTTTGAATTACTAAGTTGCTCTGTTCTCTTTCACTTGGTTACTCCAGTAAGTTAGAGACAAAAATTTTATTAGCCTCTTTCCCAGGGCCAAACTTCATGTTTGTGTGATTGAAGACCTAACATGTGTGATTTAAGACCTAACAAAACTTGCACATATCACCCAAGGGACTAGTCACTTGTGATGACAGGCACTCCAGCTCAGTTCCTGCTGTAAGGGTTTGTCCTCTAAAAACTACCTGATGGCACCATTTTTAATTGTTGCCAAAACTGATACCATTTGGAGACCCATCTTTAAGGCTGTCCAAGTATAACTGTGGTTGTACATTGCCCTCAAGCTGATGACGGGTATAAAGACTTTCTTCTTTAGCTACTGCTTTCCCCACAGCTGAAGTTGATGGTAATAATTTGTTACATAACTTTATTTGGACCAGGACATTTCTTGCACAGTAATTTCATGTTTGGTCTCCAGCACTACTGTGAGATCTTACCAAGCCATTGCCTGGGAGAATGTTCTGTATGACTCTCTCTGGTGGTCTGCACCTTCAGCCACGTCTCTCCCTGTGCCTACTCGTTGCACTGTTCAGGATTTGGTTCTCTTGGATTCTTACTTCTCACCCTCCCTGGGAATGATGGTAAGAGAAATTTGTACTCTTGGACTTCCAGCACAACTGTCTCTAGAACTTAATTCAGTGGAATTAAGTGTGTGTGTGAGGGGAAGTGGCCACATGATAATAAACTGAATGGGTGTGGAAGTCATGTCACAAATCTGTCTCCGTCGGTTGTAACGGTCTATGACACATATCCCGACCAGCAGGTGCCAATATTGTAATCCCTGTTGGCAGGGGTATGTGTGATGGGAAGGGGTAGATGTGTGATAGGTATGGTGTATATGGAGGGAATGGTATCAGGTGTGGTCAGTCTAGCTTTCTTGAGACCCAGCCCACCATGATGGCAGAGACCAGGTATAGCCAAAGAATATACCAGTGCATGTAATTTTGCTTCTCCTTAACTTTTCCACTAAAAAAAATTTTTTTTTCCTACCAAACCACTGCTTATTTTACTAGTCTAGATTTGGTTCTTGAAATTTTAAAAAGATAATTAATTTACAAAATTTCTAAAAGAGAACGTTGTGTGAAAATTTCTGGTTAGTCTGGTATCCTTCTCTCTGTACTTTATTTTTGAAGCAATATGTAGTCTCATATTCATAGGTGAGTGAGTCCATTAGGGAAACTATGTAATCTCTGTATTTATATTTTTCAAAAATATACCACAGGGAGATTTCACATTAAATGTAATTAAGTTTGAAATGAGGACAAAAGATTCCAATTGTATATTATATATAAAATTATTTTGCATAGCAATGTATATCATATTAAAAGAAATCACTGGACACATTTCTTGCTCTACCTGGAGAGAAATACTAATTTTTAATTAGATTAAGTGGTACACATGATTCCCAGGTTGTATTTTTAGTGACTATTTCATAAGTAAAACTATTTTTTTTTCTACCAAGCTCTCTTTTATCTAAAATAATATTCAGGGAATGTTTCCAACCAAGTAAAGTGAAAAGGCTTCTATCATTGAATACCTTTCAACCTCATTCCATTTCCTAACCTGTAGCACACTCAGTGTACATCTTAGTATTACTCTTTCTTTCCTGTTCTTTTCACTCAGTTCTTGTCACATTCCCTCATTGGGACACCTTTCTCTGGTAGGTAGGGATTTCCGTCCTAAGTAGTGTGCACAGAATAGGCCTGGGCAAATGAAGTATAGTGCTCTATTGAGAATGATGGGGAGGCAGCAGGAAGGAAGAATGTTGATGGGAAAAAAACCAAGGACATTGATTAATTCATAAAATAGTGGGAAAAGAAACAAGTACTAGGTGCACTAGAAGTGTGAAGAGCTACAAACACGTTCTAGGTCTTTCTTGCTTAACATTAGAAGGCTACAGTTAGTGATGTCTATGCATACATTAAACTGTTTTATCAAATATATGACCCCCTTTATCTAGGTACTTAACTCTCATTTGGATCACATCTGAGGCTACAGTTAGGTCTGGAGTTCTGTCTGTAGACAATCTAACCAATTTAGGTGAATGATTTTGACCTCTAGGGTATAAAATCAGAACACATTCAACCATAATATAAGCATGTTACAGTATATAAGCCAGTGTTAGAGGACAAATTATAATTGTTAGTATTTTCTGAACAATTTTTTTACTCTCCTGTTTGATTGTTGAGACCCTAAGAATTTTTTACACCAATGGCTTGCTGGCATTACTTCATGCTGGGAAGTATTGATTAGAAGGGAAAGCTATTGATTGAAGAACATTTAAGATTAAGCTGTGAGTGAAGAGAGTTTGGTAGAATACTGTCGGTGGGAATGGAAACTTGGGCAGCCACTCTGGAAAACATTATGGAGGTTCCTCAAAAAGTTAAAAATAGAGCTACCCTGTGACCTAGCAATTGCACTATTAGGTATTTATCCAAAGAATACAAAAATACTGATTCGAAGGGATACCTGCACCCTAGTGTTTATAGCAGCAATGTCCACAATAGCCAAACTATGGAAAGAGCCTAGATGTCTATCGACAGATGAATGGATGAAGAAGAAGTGCTATCTGTATACAATGGAATACTACGCAGCCATCAAAAAATGAAATCTTACCATTTGCAATGATGTGGATGGAACTAGAGGGTTTTATGCTAAGCAAATAAGTCAATCAGAAAAAGATATCATGTGATTTCACTCATATATGGAATTTAAGAAACAAAACAGATGAACATAGGGGAAGGGAAGGAAAAATAAAAGAAGATGAAATCAGAGAGGGAGACAAACCACAAGAGACTCTTAATTATAGGAAACAAACTGAGGGCTGCTGGAGGGGAGGGAGGTAGCTGGGTGATGAGCATGAAGGAGGGCACGGGATGTAATGAGCACTGGGTGTGACATGCAACTGATGAATCACTGACCTCTACCTCTGCAATTAATAATATGCTATATATTAATTAAGTGATTGAAAAAAGTTGTGAGCGAATAGACCACATATAGTGAGAAATTTTGAGGTGGGGGTATTTTATGTTTTATCTTTAGTTTATAGAAATAAATGGCTAGGTTGGTGAATTCAGAACATGTTGTTATTTGTTCCAAAAAAGCAAAATATTTGGAAAACAGATGTGACAGGGAAGAGCAGGCTGCAGCTTGTTTACATCTGAGTGACCACAAGACTGTGGTGAGCCAAGCACACAGCTGGGGTTGGACTAAGGGGAACTGAGAGTCCAGCTCAGACTGAGCCGCATAGGAAGCAGTCTTGGATGCCTCCCTTGCGAGATTCTTTCTTTGTTTCGGTGGAATGACAAAAGCCACAGACGAATATAACAGTCACATGACCAAACAACGTATGCCCTCTCATGCTATCCTCAGGAAGGCTTGAGGAGGAACTGAGAAGAGGTTTGCTAAGTAGACAAAGAATGAGCATATGTAATTTTCCAGGGAGCTGGTGACCTTGAGAATGTCCTGGGTACCATCAAACTGTTACCTCTTTGGTTAATATGTCATTAGTATAAATGAGCTAAATGTGGATTCTTCTTCTGTTCTCTCTGATGCCAGCACCTTATGGAACTAGGCAGCATATTCTCTGGGTGATTTTGTGAAGTGGCTTGTGCTATTAAGAATCAGACGCCATCTTCACTCCATGCTGGCTTTCCCTGCCACTTGATGCCACCAAGAATCGTTCGGTTCCTGCAAAGTGTTAAGATAGGTAGAAGGGGGTGTCAACAGTAGATTAAAAACATAGGGCTCTAGCAGCTGGTTGTCTACTTACTGTTTTGCTGACAGGTGTAATATTATAAATATTTGATCTAATGCTAGGGTAAAGAGTTGCTACTGTTTCTTTTCTGAAAGCCTCAAGATTAAACAAGGCAGTAGTGCTAAAAGCAAATTTATAAATAGAGGGATTGAGGAGATGCCTTATCTAAAAACCCCATGGTGATGCTCCATCACAAAGAAAAATGAATTGAGAAATACTGTATGCTCAAACAGCTGGTTTAGAAAATGCAATCTCTGCCAATATTTTACTCAATTATTTGGGTTTTGACAGTATAAGAAGAGTTCTTTTTATAGGCTGGAATAGATCATTTTTTCCATGTACAAGTAACATTTGTGAATTCTTTCTCATTTTCCTCTATGAAATGCATTTGTTATGGACATACAATTATCACTTGATTTATTAATATTAATGCAGCATGTTAAAGTAGATATTTTTAGAATGCTAGAGATTCCCAAAGTAATTTTCACATTGGTTTTAGAAATATGGTAGTATATATGATTGTATATTACAGGTGATTAATAGCCTTAGAATTTAAATATTTTAAAGGAAATAATGATGAGCTTGAATATTATCATTATATTCTTTTCAGTTTGTCTGTGCTCTCCACTTACCCTGAATCTGAATCACAGCACTTCTTACTAGCTATGTGTACTTTATACCTGACCTAATTTCTCTGTGATTTAGTTTCCTTCTCGGGGGGTAATAATAGTACCAATCTCATAGAGCTATTGTGATTATTAAATGGGTTAATAAAAGTATTTAGAACAGAGTCTGTACATAGTATTATGTATTTTCTATTACTGTTGTTATACAGATGATAGAGCATCATTTGTTTTCAGATTGGCTCCAAACAATGAGCAAAGCACCATTGTCTTTTCTATTTTCCATCACTCCTACTTTATCATCTCTGAAGTCAGTGACAGGCACGAGGCAGGGTATCAGGGCCTCACCCAGGCAGCAAATGGGCATAGTGGAAAGGGGGACCAAGGCAGAGCCCAGTCCTGAGGAGTGACCCAGACAGGCGAGGACACAGGAAGGCTTCCAGGCAGCTCTCACTCAGGGGTTCTGGATACAGGATCTGAAATCACCATGCTCTTCTAGAGCCCAGTAGCTCGTGTGGTGAGGTTCCTTTGTCTCCCGCCAACCCTGTCAAGAACAGGCTTGAATGGAACAGAGCTTGAATGGGAAGAGACTGCAATCCTGACTGAGAAGGGCTGAGGGAAGGCTGCAGCTGACAAGAAGGTAATTGTGGGGTCTGTATCAGGAGGAAGATGGAAATGAAACAATGCAAATAATGAAAAGTATAGTTATGCTAAGACATGAAGGAAGGAGCCATTAAGAATTATAAAGTAAGGTTTGCCTCAGAGAAGTCCCATGTCAATATATATATCCTTTTAGGGCACCTGGGTGGCTCAGTTGGTTAAGCGACTGCCTTCAGCTCAGGTCATAATCCTGGTGTCCTGGGACCGAGTCCTGCATCAGGCTCCCTGCTCAGTGGGGAATCTGTTTCTCCCTCTGACCCTTCCCCCCATGTTCTCTCTCCCTTTCTCTCTCTCTCATCCTCTCTCTCTCTCCAATAAATAAATAAAATCTTAAAAAAAAAGTCCTTTTAATAACTTTGAATTGCCAATATGTAATTTTCATTAGGGTCAGTGACCATTAGAAATGATTTTAGTTTTTTCATTAATGCTATACTACTACAGATATATAAACTTTTCCAATTATGGAAATGAGTATAGAAGATTACTGTTCTTAGGGCACCTGAATGGCTCCGTAGGTTAAGCAACTGACTCTTGATTTTGGCTCAGGTCACAATCTCAGGTTCCTGGGATCAAGTCTTGAGTCGGGATCTGTGCTCAGCAGGGAGTCTGCTGGAGATTCTCTCTCTCCTTCTCCCTTTGCTCTTCCCCCTGCTTGTGCATGTGTGTGTACATGTGTACTCACTCTCTCTCTCAAATAAATAAGTAAAATCTTTTTTTTTAAAGATTTTATTTATATTTGTCAGAGAGTGAGAGAGAGAACAAGCAGGGTGAAGGGCACAGGGAGAAGCAGACTCCCCGCTAAGCAGGGAGCCTGATGCGGGACTCTACCATGGGACTGCAGGATCATGACCTGAGCTGAAGGCACGCTTAACTGACTGAGCCACCCAGCTGCCCAATAAGTAAATCTTAAAATTAAATAAATAAATAAATAAATAAAAAGATTACTAATCTTTGACCAGCTGATCCCCAAATTGACAAAACCAGTTTTGTTTGGCTCTTCATTTATTTCTGAATTTTTGTTTCACATCATTATGACAGGAAACATACATTTCTTTATAGGCACTCATAATAGGAATAAACTATTAGAAAGCAAAGCGGAGCTCCAGGAACGTCAAGCTTACATCAGTAGGAGATATAATTCCTTTGTCTGATATGCAGCCTATTTGTTTTCATCATAGAAGTCATGATTATTGTAAGATCACAAGTCATGATAAGAAATTATCTGCTATTTGTTTAAAAGTCTTAACCTTTTTAAAGAAACTGATATTTCATTGTTCCTCTGATCACAATAACTTTGTCATAGAAATTAAATTAAATTTTATCTTTCAGAACCTTAGAATGATTTTCATATTCAGATTGGAAGCTAAAGTGAATTTTCATACTTCATGGCTTTCTTTACTTCTATATTGAAAATAGAATTTGGTGCATAAGTCTGAGTCCTCTTTGATACATATTAAATTACACACATCATTTAGCTGAATGTAAGTGATACTGTGAGTGCTTCCCGAGTAAATAGGTTCCATTATTCAGCAGATGCAGCCTCAGATGTTTCTAAAAATACTCATCATGGTCTCAATGGCATTTTTCCTATATTGGCTGTTTGGGTGCCAAGTTATAATCAAGAATGAAATTATCAGGGTTTCTTGGTACATTGTATGAAAGATTATCAAGTAGCTTTGAGCATCACTGATGATACTCCTTCAACTGTCCCTGAAACTGGGCTAAAGGAAAGTAAAACCTAATTAAGGCAGTCTTGAAAAATTTTTCTGTTTGATGTTTCTTGCTACTCATTTATTGTTTCAAAGCCAGATATCTTGTATTTTACTTCCTATTTTGTCTTTCAGTGTTATGTTGCATAATTGATATGTCAGTTGTATTGGGTAAAATTATAAATGAGAAACCCTTGAAAATATATCCTGTCCTGCTAGGTTCAAGGCAAAAATAATATTCAGGTTTAGTCCTAGGCAGTCACCAAGCATGTCCACAATTCCGGGGGTGAAACCCCCTTCACGTGGTTTGGTTGAAGTTAGCCTACACATTGTTTCCCTACCTTTGAAATAATCCCCACTCTCTTAGCCTTTACAGATCAAATGTTTCTGGCTTTAACCACTTCTGTAATTTTCTCTGGGCTCTCCTGATGTGTTATACTTCCACTGATCCTTAAATGACAAGGTACCTGGGAAAGGATCTGGCCTGTGCAGAAGGGGAACAGAAAATAATGTGGGGGGTCTAAAACATGAAACATGAAAATAATGAAATAATAATAATAATAATGCTAACCCAGTCTCTTTAGCTTAAACTAGACCCTTTCAGGGTGTTATCTCCGGGACTATTTTGGCAACTCAGTGGATTTCTCCAGAAAATAGGAACCTTGAAGTGCCTGGGTGGTTCAGTTGGGTTAGCGTCCGGTTCTTGGTTTCGATGTCAGGGTTGTGAGGTGGAGCCCTGCGTAGGGCTCTGTGCTCAGCGGGGTGTCTGCTTGAGATTCTCCTGCTCAGGCGTGCACGTTCTCTCCCAAAGAAATACATTTAAAAAAAAAGAAAGAAAGGAAGAAAAGAAAATAGGAGCCTCTTAGCCTTACCCTTAATGATATGCAATTTTGATATGCTCATTTATTTTCTTAGAACGATAGTCCTTTCTTACGAAAAAAAAAAAAAAACCACCTGCTGTAGTTGGATGGTGAGACCAATCCAGATACATTTTATTAGAAAAGATATATATTGCTATGGGAAAAAGAGGCTGATAAAAAGAAAAAGAAGAAATATATTGCCAAATAGAAAATCCCCTAGAGAACAAAGATCATGTTAAATATTATATATCAGACAGAGCAGATTCTTATGTATTTGTAGATTTTTTATCATTGAAGATGTTTTCTGTTCAGAACATATAATTTCAGTGCCCCCAAGGCATGTCTTTTGAACCACAGTTCTCTCTGTAAATTATGACTTAAAGAATTAATTCCATTCCACTCTCTAATAAAAATTCTCTCCTTAAAGACTCACGTTGGAAGTCATCTGTGAAGAATTCTTACAAAAATGGTTGGTCCTTTTTGCCAAAACTAAATAAGCCTAGTGAATTGTCACTGTTATGTTTCCCTTATTTCTTACTTTAAAGAAATAATGACACCTTACGAAACCAAAATGGAAATTATGGTGGCTAGCCAACACTGGCATAGATGTCTTGAAAACTGAAGTTCTTTTTTTTCCTGTGATGTTATGACTAGTCTTCTTCTGCCTGGTTTAAGAGAATGACACCAGCCTGCCCTATGTCCCCCCTCCCCCCACCCACCAACCAACACATATGCACACCTGGAAAAAGCATTTAAAAGACAAACAAGAATTGTAAGTTTCCATTTACTGAGAACCTTTTTAAAACATTTCTGAAACCTTATCTCAACTGAAATTATTCCTTAAAATTCACTATTAATAAGTATGTATGTTATATATTATATGTACATATAATATATGTATATTAATATGTAGCTATTATATATGTATATATTATATGTAGATTGTTGTATATGACATATAATAGCATTTATCATGTAAATATGATAGCCTTTACTATATTTCACTGTTTTAAACAATTCTGTAAGTTCACTTATTTAATCCTTCTAACACTTTGAAGTAGGTTCCATTGTCAACTTCACTTTACAGACGAGGAACCTGAAGCAAAACCACACCTTAAAGAGTAGCAGAGCTCCTATGGACGCATGTCAGCTCTTTCTGTCTCAGGGCTTCCTACTCCCCAAACCAAAAGAAGCCTACTAGGTTTCACTCTTACTGAACTTGCAGTGAGCAGCATTTGATGTCGTCAACTACCCTTCTTTTTGGAAACTCGATCTTCTGCATTTGTGACAATTATTTATTAAGCACACAGTTCTGTGTCACGCAGCATGCTAGGCACGGGGAATATTTCAGTGAATACAAATCAGGCAAAATTCTTTTTCTGTGTGGAATGCACATGCTAGTGGAGAGAGACAGATGATGACAGCCTGTGAGACATCAACACAGTAAAGTAAATTTCGCAATGCGGTAGGAGGTGGTACGTGCTATGGAAAAATGTCTGTAAATATTTATAAAGAGGGAAGGGTAGTGCATATTAAAGGAAGGTCAGGGGAAGTTCTATTAAGAAAGCAGAATTTGAGCAAGAACTGCAAGGAGGTGGGAGACCAGTCATGAGGATATCTGGGGGAGGAACATTTCCTGAAGGGGAAAGCAGCAGTACACAGGCCTTGAGGTGGGTTTGCACTGGTGTGATCGGAGGCAGAGTGGAGGCTGAGGTGGAGAAGGGTGAAGGGGGAGGAGTAGAAGACAAGGCCCAGGAAGTACTGAGCATGGTCGGAGCAGGACCTGGTGGGCTATTCTGGGGAATTGGCTCTTCCTTTGAGGGAAATGGGGACCCTTTGGAGGATTTTGAGTAGAGGAGTGACGTGATGTGATGTATATTTTTGTAGGATAATTCTGGCTATTGAGGACACAAGGGTGGGAAAACAGGAGGCTGTTAGGATAATCCAGGTGAAAGAAACAGGGGAAACTTGGACAAAGGCAGCAAGGGAATGAGGAGAATGAGTCCCATGTTGAAAGTAGAGCCAATGTGATTGGCTTGGAGGCGACATTGTGAGAAAGAGGCAAATTCAGGATGACCCCAGGGTTTCGGCCTAATTAGCTAGAATAAAGTTTCTGTTAACTGAGGTGGGAAAGTCTGTGAATGGAGCTAAAGTTAGGAAAGTCTGTGAGTGGAGCTCAGTTTGGATACAGAACAAGAACATATATCAACAAAAACATGTTAAATTCAATATTAAAACTTAAGGGCAACTTAAATGTCTAACAATAAATAATTGCATGAATAAATTAATGATGCTCCCATACAGTGGAGTACTATGGAGGCAAAAATATTAAAAATATTTTGCACATCTATGTATTATTTATTGACATACTAACTGGAAAAAAAGCTGATTGCTAAATAGTACTCATGGCTCAACCACATTCCTATAAAAAAGAAAAAAGTACTTTGTTTTGTATAGGAAAAATAAAATACATAATAAAATTGTCGTAGTTGCTGTGTAGGGCAATTTAATTTTAATTTTTTTGTTTTTATATCTTTTTAAAATTTTTGTCAAAACTTTTTGTGAATAAAAAGGGAAAATATATATTCTACCTACATTTTAATAAGATTTATATAAGTATAATCTAAATACAATATATGTATGCATAGAAAAAGCCCTGAAGGGCTGCCTGGCTGGCTCAGTCAGTTAAGCATCTGCCTTCGGCCCAGGTCATGATCTCAGGTTCTGGGGATCAAGCCCCGCATCAGGCTTCCTGCTCAGTGGTGAGTCTGCTTCTCCCTCTCTCTCTCTACCCCTCCACCCCTTCACCCATCTCTATTTGTATCTTGTGCTCTCTCTCTCAAATAAATAAATAAAATCTTAAAAAAAGAGAGAGAGAGAGAGAGAGAAAGAAAAAGACCTGAAGGATGTACCCACAGTGTTAATATATTTTCTATAAATGGCAGGGACGTGAAGTTTTTTTTGTTTTTTTTTAGATTCTTCATACATTTTTTTTTCTTTTTTAAAAGATTTTATTTTTTAGGTAAACTCTATACCTGGGGTTTGAACTCACAACCCCCAGATTGAGAGTTGCACACTCCATTGACTGAGCCAACCAGGTGCCCCTAGATTCCTCATATTTTCTAATTTTTAAGAAATAACAAGTATTAAAAAAACAAACAAGTATTACCAGAGTAAAAGTTTTAAAAAGTTACAAATTAAAAGGAAAACTTAACACATGGTCAGTCAATAAACTTGGCCTGTAAAGTATTCTACTGTCATCTTATGGACTGTGTTTGGGGACAGGACCACTGCATAGGAAGGGTGGGGGAGACATTCATTCCCATGTTTTGGGAAACTACAGAAGTAGCAATGTCTTCCACTGTTATTTTTCACCTATCAGCCCTCTTCCTGCTATGAAAGATACTGAGAATAAGGAGAGGCAGGTAGAGAAGGAAGATCCATGGACCCCCCTCCTCTGATTCAAATAACCTTTCACTGAAACTCCTTAAGAAATCACAATGATTTCTTAAGGAGTTTAAAAATCCATCTTATTAAAACATTCTATACACTATAAAATGTTAAGTTCTATATAACTTTTTAACAATTCGTCAATTTCTCCATTATTGTTGGAGATGATTACTCCTTTTTTGGTACCTCAAACTTCAACTTGATATACTTAATTATTTCAGAAGTTTAAAGTATATGAAGTTCTGAATGCTGCCAGATTTAAACCCCACACTCTAATGATTTTTTTTGGGGGGGGGGGTAATACAAATTATCCTAGACAGGGAGACTTTAAAAATAGCTTTACAACCATTTTGTGGTATCCATTTTTAAATGCCAGTAGGCAGAATTTTATACCAAAGTGTAATAGCAGGTTCTAAGAAAGTGATATCAATATGAACTAGCTGCCTTGGTGGAAAGATTGAGTGTTGGAATTTTGTTTTGTCGTTTCAAGGGAGTGAAAAAAATAGACCACGAAATCTATGAAAAATTTATCAGTCACAGATTTGGAGAAGAAATGGTACATCGCATAGATCTTTGCTCCATGCTAAAGAAAAAGCAAAGTAATGGTTATTATCACTGTGAGTCTTCGATTGTGATTGGTGAGTACCATTTGAAGATTACTTGCTATCTTTAGTTTTTATTTCTTTAGCATTATGTCTTTTGGCAGATATTTTGGACTAGTTGTATATATTTTCCTCAATGACACGTTTTTATGTATATTTTATTTTGGCAATAATACATTGGAAATTTTATAGAACATATTTACTATTCATATTTATCAGTATTTTGGTACCTATGGTTTTTATACTTTCATGCTTCAAATATAATTATAATGAAGTCTTGAAACGTTGATTCAAAATTCATTCCAGCTTAATTTTATTTCATGAATACGAAAAAAGCATCTTCTCCAGTGAAGGCCTATTTGAACACACCATTCCACACCAGGCATTTTCATGTTTGCTGCTTTTAATTAGCAATTAGGAATAGAATATTCCAGGCCAAAAAGTTTTATTCTGAGAAGATAAAGTCTAGGTGGCCTGCAAAGATTGAAAACTTGTCCTTCAGTTTCTTCCCCAAAGGAAACCATGTTTTTCTGGGAAAAAAAGATTCATGCATGAGTGCTTCTATCATCTTATCAGGGAGACTACATGTGATTGAGACAGACTCATACACAATTATGTTTCCACGTGAAAAGAGTATGCATCAAATGAAGACTTTTTTAAAAACCAGAACAGGGCTGTTCTGCGGTGTGAATGTATTCAAAGGAATCTTATCTGTTGTGATGCAAATGTGCTATTTCAAACCCAGGCATTATTCTTATAAAATTATGAACTTCAAAAAAATTTAAAAATAAAATACAGTTGTGAACGTCAAGAGAACCTGATTTGTATACTTTTGAAGTAACAAAGAAGAAGTAATCAAAGAAGATAAATACTTGTATTTAAATATTTCAAGGTCTTCAACCAAGATAATTTCTGTTCTTATCAGCTTGAAGAAAACCTGTGGAAGTATACATCCTCAAAGAATCTTAATACTGAAGGTTGTTAATGCGTTAAAGAAAATGTTCCAGAGACACAGTTTTATTTCCAAATTCTCACTAGACATTTTCAGAGAAGTCATCATTTTACCTTCCTAGGATCTTAGCTCTCTTAAACAGAAGATATTCTGTATGTCATCTGAATTTATGTTCTGAAACGTTTCATGTCTATTTTGAGGAAGATTTTTTTGTTTTCAGAATCTGTGGTGGAGAGCTATCTTCTGTCGAAGTTTTGATGAGGGCATAACAATTTCCATTTAGTAAGGTTAATAGCAACGGGCAAATTTAAGACTTTCTTGTGTAACACAGATGTTGGCTAGCTTTCCGTATATTCTCTGTGTACTTACGTTGGGCCAATATTGAAGAACTCCATGCTCTTCCTTGCCTTTCCTGATCCTGTTTAAAAAACAAATAAATAAAAAAAACCCCGAGCCATGTGTAGATTTTCCTGAAGATATCATGAGATTAACATCATCCAGCTTATGACACGTGTCACCTACATTGCCGTTAGACAGCTCTGTTCAGCTCACTCCAAATCAGATGCGTCAGCCAGTGAGTTTTCTATTTTATTGCTCCTTTCAGCTTAGTCTTTAAAATTCCCCTTATTCTAGGCAATATCTCCAGATTCCCCCCTCAGGCTTCTTTATCTCTCATCTTTTCTAACTCAGAGGAATTTAGCTTCTTTTAAACTCCACCAATCTTGTGTCCCCATACTGATCATTTAACATTATTTTAAAAAATGGTTTTTGCCTGTTACAGATGCTCTACTTTTTGTGTCACATTTTGGGATGCCAAAATGAATTTTAAAATCATATTTTCATCTAAAGTCATAATTATTATGTTATAATTAACCAATTTTAATACACACTAGAATTCCTTTATTTACTATGGATAGTTACTGATTTTCTCAGTCTCATTTTTACTTGAGTTTAACAGAATATTTAGGAAGATTCAGGACACTTTCTTTGTGAGTTTCATTTCTTGATCTGGTTTAATTGGCTTCTTTTTTATTTGATCCTAACTCAGATTTAAAGTCTGTTTCCTATACCTTGAACCTGTATTAATATTGTATTGTATTGATAGAGTGGGACATATTTCCATTCTTAAGATATTTTGCATTCAGAAGTCTAGGGTGGAAATTGGGTTTAAAGACTCTGGGAGTTGCTTATAAAACTTTGTATGTAGGTACATATGTGATTTTTCTGGGAAGGGAATTCATTAGATTTACATTATTTCCTGTGTCTTAATTTGTTAATAGTGAATTCTTGGAGAGTAGTCTTTCTTTTCCATTTTGATTTCTTTTCTTTTTTGGTTCTCTAAATTATGCCATTTAGGGCATGTATATTATTTAAAAAATATCAATGATTATATGTTCACCTCCAGGATTTCCAATTGGTTCTTTTTCATATTTTCCTGTTCTGTTCTTTACTTCATGGATGTATCTCTTTGAAGATTTCAATATAATTAATTATTAATGTTATTTTCATATATTTAAAAATATTTTATTTCACTTATCTTTTTTAAAAATAAATTTGTTGTGTAACATTGTATAAATTTAAGGGGTACAAGGTGTTAGTTTGATACATTTATATGTGATATGCTTGCCAATGTAGCAATATTTATCACATTGCATAATTATAGTATAATATTTTTGTCTACATTCACTATACTGTAAATTAGACCTTTATGGCTTATTTACTACTTAATATAAGTTTGTACACTTTGAAACACCATTACTCTTACCTCCCACCGGCATTTTCTGGTAACCACCATTTTACTGTTTTTTACAGGTTTAACTTTCTTAGATTCCACTTATAAGTGGTATCGTACACTACTCATTTTTCTCTGACTCTTCTTGCTTATCATAATATGCTCAGCGTCCATCCATATTGCCACAAGTGGGAGGATATTCTCCTTTCTCGTGGCTGCATAATACTCCATTGTGTGCATGTACCATATCTTTTTATCCATTCATCCATTGATGGATATTTGGATTGTTTTCATATTTTGGCTATTGTGAATAATACTGTGATAAACAAGGGAGTTCATGTATCTTGTTGAAATCCTATTCTTGTTTCTTTGGGTTTATACCCAGTATAGAACTACTGGATCGTGTGGTATTTCTAGTTTTAATTTTGGGGGGAACCTCCATACTCTTTCTTATAGTCATTGGACCAATTTACATTCCCACCGAAAGTGTGTATGGGTTCCATTTTCACCATATCTTTGCTAGCGCTTGTTGCCTCTTGTCTTTTTGATGACAGCCATTCTGACAATTGTGAGGTGATACTGTTGTTTTGATTGGTGTATCCCTGATGATTAGTGACATTGAGCATCTTTTCACATGTCTGTTGGTCATTTTGAACAACAACAAAAAAACCCCAAATAATCTGACCTAAAGATGGGTAGAAGAGCTGAATAGACATTTTTCCAAATATGACTTTTCATATTTTTAAAATATCTCTAGTTCCTTGGGTATGAATTCTTCCATTTGTTGGATCTTTTGTGGCACTCCTTTTCCTCTGGTGTTTTCAGGTTTTGGAGAGCTCATTGTGTCATACTTGTGTGGTTTGGCAGATGTCTCAGACCTGGTCCTACAGGGAACACTGCTTAGAACTGGGTTAGGAACTGGCAACAGCAAACCATCCTTGTCCATAAGAAGTTTGAATCTATACTTTTTATGTTTTTTATCAATTTCTGAGGGTTTTGTTTGTTTTACCTTATTATATTTTTTATAATAAAGACAATTAGCCCTTTGCTTTATTAGCTCAAATATTTTCCAGGATTTATTTTACATTTAATTTTGGTCACAAGGCATTTTTCACAACAAATGCTTTTAATTTTTGTTAAATTATAGATGAAAAATTCTTCTGTGGTCTTAAAAATTATTATAGGGTCATCTCCAAATCAAAGATTGATAACATATTCATTTATATTTTCTTCAATTTTTTTCATTGTTGTTGCTTTTGCATTTGAGCTTTTAACCTACCTGATATGATCATTAATTTAAGTACTCAGACCCAGAGGATTAATACAGAAATCTGGTTATTAAAAGTGTATGTGAAGTAGGGATTTTGTTTTAGAAATGTATTTTATGATTTTTTTTATACCCCAACTCTGTTCCAGAGATCATAAATTAGCAGCTTTTCATTTTGTATTTCACTGGCACAGAGTTTTGTTTTTTATTTTTTTCTAATTTTAATAACTTGCCCACATTGGGGGTAATTTTATGTAAAAAATCTGGGTTTCTGCTGCCTTCTGAGCAATCAGAAAATGTGACACTGGTTCTACATTTTTGCATGGTAGCGATTTCCTGGTTGGGGTAGTTGGCACACTGACCTTAGAAGTAGCTACCTTTTATCATCCCCCTTACTCTGCTGTTCTTAACATAAATTTGCTGAGCATGTTTACTACGTGCTTGGTTCTGGAAGGCATCTGAATTTGGATTTCCCCTGCCAGTTACTGCTGTTCCCTTGCCTACTTTCCATTTCCACGCTGAGCACTTTTTTACGTCTTCAACCATCATATACCTACATGTGAGTTGAGTGTTAGGAGAGTTTGATAGGATATGGAGGCAACATTCATATTTTCAGATACAAGGAAAGGTTCTATATCTTAGTTCTTTCATAGTCCAAACTTCGGGTGATACTATACCTACTTAATATTAGGCTGCTACTCCTTACCAACCAAACTGCAATAACCAGCCAAAATTCAAATCCAAAAAGAAGAAAAAGGTGAAACTAGGAATGAAATATGGCTCAGATATCCTGGAGTGGTAGAAGCTGTTCTTAGTGAGTTACTTACTGGAGTTGAGTGAATTAATTTTTCTCAGGCAGCTATATTCCATTTATTTTTCCTTAGGGAAGGTAATTGACTAAATGACACCCTTTGCAAGATTGATGAGCAATTTAATGCTTGAGAAGACTAGTTTACTTTCTGCTGTCAGACATATCTTAGAGGAGGCAATGGAGAATTTGGAAAGGTCTAGAGGTATTTTTTTGTTTTTGTAGGCCAGAATATTTCTTTATAATTTTTGCAGGTAGAGGTGGAAACTGTAATTTTCTAGGAACCTCAACTATCTTTTGATTTAATAATAATTATTCATCATTAATTTAATGAATGTTATTAAGTGTGTACAATGTATGTGCACCTCTCTGGCCTCATGAGATACAGAGAAGTATAAGATATAATCCTTAAGAGTGATAGTCATTGGACAATGAGAAATGGAGAGAAAGGAGGAGTAGATGAACTGGAGTTTGCCCATAACAATAGTGGGTTTTGTTAGGATGCAGGGGAAGAAGCTTATGATTTTACCTTCTAGGAGAGTGTTGGGGTGAGGAGAGACAGAGCTTGGGAGAATAGGATGAGACTGGGTAGGCAGATGGAGAGCAGGGATAGGATGATCTTTGGGGGGCAGCAGGTAAGATTTATGTGGGAGAGAAGCAGGCTGCAGGCAATATTAGTGACAGGAGGCACACTACAAAGACTGTAATGACTGAACCTACAGTCTAGTTAGCTGAGGAAGGGATGGCAGGGAGCTTGCTAGGTCTGTGTATATGAGGAGTACATGAAGGAGTAGGAAAGGAGATGTACACAGTCAAACATACTGAGGTGGTGTGTATGTAACAAAAAAGACTGAGTAGATAGATGTGGGATAAAAGAGGGTGAGGTTTAACACTTCACATAACAACACAGAATTGGAACCTGAACTTAAGACGTTCAATTAGTTTCAGATTATAACACAAAGGCAATGAAGGGGATAGGGTTGGGCTAACCTTGGCTCAAATAGAAGCATACAGGTGTGCACAGATAGAGTTATAGAAGAGGAAATGTGTCATAGGTAAATTAGAGTTGATGCGGCTGTAGTCAGTTCAGTCTGTATCCAATGCCCAGTAGGTCAGAACAGAGAGATACCAGACTCAGACTGAAACACTATGAGAATTCTAAGTGGCATGAGTCAATTAATTTATTCTATCCAAATGCACCTTTTTTGAGAATCACCCTTTAGAGACCTGGACAGCTTAGACAATCCTATCAGTCTTAAAAGGTTTGACTTGGTCCACAGAGTCAAACAACTAGTAGTTGTTTCTAGATGATGGTTCAGCCAGAAGGAAAAGATTTTGGGGGGTACATTTGGGGAAACCCTCATCTCTGACTTTGTTGTCTTAATCTTCAGTGCTCCTTTCCCCTTAGAAGCCATGATAGAGCTCCCAATGTGCTATCTGGATTTTGCCTAGTTTAGTATGTAGGCGTGAGGATCTTCTTTATGGAAGATAATATTGTCAATGTGATTGACCCATTGGTTTTTCAGCAGGAAGCGGGGTGGAGGGAGAAGGAAATCAACAATTTTTCTTCCTTGGGTGAAAGCCATAAGTAGAACAAAAATCTTAAAGCTTTCTAGAATTCTTAAATATGAAACTTAGATCAATGATAAATTACAAATTTTTAAGGTGTTTCATTTGAAAATATTTGTTTTGCTTATATGACATATTTTCTCTTGAAGGTCCACTTCGTGGGAAGGGATACTGGCAATAGATATGTGCTTGAATGTTTATTTTTCTCATGTGAACTTTTGGCTATAGAAAAATGTGTTTCACTGTGCTTATCTAAGAATGATTTAATGTCCTAATAATTTAGAGGCTTTGTTGGGTTTTAAGTTCTTTTTTTTTTTTTTTTAAGATTTATTTATTAGTGAGAGAGAGAGATGGGGAGGGAGTTGGAGGAGGGTCAGAGGGAGAGATAGAATCTCAAGCAGACTCCCTGCTGAACACAGAGCCTGACAAGGGGCTCAATCTCGTGCCCCTGAGGATCATAACCTGAGCTGAATTCAAGAGTCAGATGCCTAACCAACTGAGCCACGTAGGTGCCCCTGGATTTTAAATTCTTTAAAAATAGACCTTAAAAATGTATTAGTTCACAAAGTTTGGTCCATGGATCCCTGGTGTCCCCAGGATACTTAAGATCTGTGAGGGCAAACTATTTTTATGATAATGCTAAGACATTTGCCTTTTCCACCGAGTTAACATTTATACTAACAGTGGAAAAGCAATGGTATGTGTGGCCAGAATGAGTCAAGGCAGTTGCAAATAAAAAATTTAAAAAAAAAGCCAATTTCATGTAAAAATGTTCTTGCTGAGTAGTAAAATCTGTTATTTGTATTTGATTTGTCTCTGTATGTGTCTTTTTAGTATTTTGTTAATGAAAATGAGAAGTGTGCATGAAGGACTTCTACATATAGAAGCAGGAGGAAAAGCACTAGTGTCATTGTTTAAGTTACAAGCTAAAGTAACCACCTTCTTTTCAGGAACAGCATTGTTTTTTTTCTTGAAAAATGACTCTTAAGTTATCATTTTCACATTTGGGTATTTGGCTGGCATTTTCTTTAAAATACACTTGTCAAATCAGGGCATCTGACATTATTTACTACTAATGATAAAATTCAAGCTTTCAGGCAAAAATAAGAATTTTGGAAAGCTCTAATTTGTTACTGTGAGTTTGACAGTTTTTTTTTTTTTAGAGCTTTGAGACTTTTTCCCACTTTTTATTATGGAAAATTTCATAGCCAAAATAGCACAGAGTAGAACGAACTCCATTTTCCTAGTTTCTTTTCTTTTGTCATACTACTTTTATTTTACTGAGTTACAACTTATATACAACACTGTACATATTTAAAGTGTATAATTTGATGAGTTTTTAACATAAATGTACAACTGTGAAACCATTATCACCATCAAGATCCTGACCATTTCCATCACCCCTAGAAGTTTACTAGGGTCCCTTGTCAATCTATGGGTGATATTAATGATTGGCTCAATGTGGTTTTGTATTTGTTTTTGTTTTAAGTAGGCTCCATGCCCAGCATGGAGCACAATGTGGGGCTTGAACTCACAACCCTGGGATCAAGACCTGAGCCAAGATTAAGAGTCAGACACTCAACTGACTGAGCCACTCAGGCATGCCTAATGTATTTTTCTTTTGTTTTGTTTTGTTTTTTGATGTTGTGTTAAGTGTGTCAAAATATGGAAGAGCTACATAACTCTGTATTTTTTAAATGACCAGTATGTGTTATAAGATATGGATAGATAAAAGATCTACTGAAAGTTCAAGATACCAGAAGATTTGAGTATAAAGAGTAGGAAAAGTCCAAAATTTTAAGATTTCATATTGCATTGGAACTAAACTCTAAGAAAACACAACTTGTGTTTTGATATAATATCCATGATTATCTGAAAAGGCTATTATTCTCCCCTCCTTTTAAAAATTTGTATCTTTAAAAAAAAATTTGTATCTATGTATGGCTAGATTTTCCTTAGGCTGGAAATGAAACCATATATTACAACAGATTGAATGCAGAATCAGACAAGAGGATAAAACTGTCTTTGATTATGCCAGACATTAAAGAAAATTGCAAAAAAAAGTAAATTAATGCCATTCTTCTCACTGTAAAAACTTTTAATTAAAATATAGTTGTCTCTCATACAAATGTTCTTAATGGTAACATTTTATTTCTTATCATAATGGGTTTGTGATGTTTTGAAATGAATTAGTAAATTTTCAGAAAATTCTGTTTTAATTTTGAACACAGTAAATACTAATAATAGTAGCCCACATAACCCAAAGCTCTTTGAGTGGGAAGGAAGATGGGGAGATTATTAGAAATTTTTAAGAGTGTAAAGAGTGAAGCCAAAATGTTTACAATTTACTGCTTCAGTTCAGTAAATAAAAAATATTTACAATTTACTGCTTCTCTCTTCAGAGAGAGAGCGAGCGAGCAAGCACAAGCGTGCAAGCGTGCACATGTGTATGCAAGCATGAACAAAGGTGGTGGTGGGGGAGAGACAGAAGGAGAGAGAAAGAGAAAGAAAGAATCTTGAGCAGGCTCCACACTCGGTGCAGGTGGAGCATGAGATCTCGTGACACTGAGATCATAACCTGAGCCGGAATCAAGAGTTGGACGTTTAATGGACTGAGTCACCCAGGCGCCCCTCTCCAAACTTACTTTTGATCAGCATTTCCAGTCTTTTCTTCAAACAAATTAATTTTGGTGGCTGCACAGTTATCTAGTTTTTTCTCCATTCCTCTTTAATTTCCATTTGAGCTTTCTGTGGTAAAAAGAAGTACAAAAATACCCCAGACTGACAGTAGTGTATATGAATTACTCATTTAAAAGTCATTATTATGTGAAATTGATATTCTATAATATAAAAGGTCTCTTTTGTAGTGAGCAGGACCAAAAAGTTTGTCTTGTTTTCTTTTGCTCAGGCTGACAGGGAAGATAATTAAGAAAGTGTCATCTCTGCTTAGACCAATTAAAATGAATCTATTTTGAGCATGTTAGGGGAAGGAGAAGTGAAAAGACAGTTTATCACTGAGAAAACTGTACATTTTTTTTCACTTGAAAACTTTAACAGTTGGAAATTTCTTCTGTTCAAAATTATCAAGGAAATTAATAATTGCTGAGTACAGAGTATTATTAATTATTTACTTCGTGCCACAGAAATTGAATGACCATATAGTTTATCATTTAAATGTACCCTTGTGAGTGTACTAGGCTAGGATTAAAGAAAAAAAAAAAGAGGAAAAAGAAGAAAGCCAAGACTGTCCAGATTTAACTGGGACTGTGTCATCCTGCCTAGAAAGCAGAAAGCTCTTGAAAAAGTAGAACCTTTGATGTGTTAAAATTACTCAGATGCCCATGTTGTTCCTTTTTGTAATCTAATTGTCCTCCTCTTAAATGTTTCTTTGGGGAAACATGCCTTCTAAAAGAAAGTGTTTGAGATTTCATTGCTATATGCCCTTAGTGAAAATAAAAAGCATCTGATAATTGGAACTCTCAGCTCATTTCTTTATATTTGCCTGAGTTAGAAAGTCTCAGAATTAAGTAACTGAGAAAATTAATCTTAGTGATGACTTACTGTATTTTAACTGGTATATCAGTTATTAATCTTGATGCTAACACAAAGTACAAGCTGTGGCTCAGGATATTTTGAAAATGCATCCATCTGTTGGCCTGATTTCAAACCTTATGATTTATATTAGATGCTGTAAGAACTTTATGTATTAAAGGAGCAGTGCTCTGTGGTAAATTTAACGATCTGACAAATTAAGCATCAGTGCTAGCATGATACAATAGTAATTTTTGTTATTTTATGATTTATTTGTATAGCCTTTGGTGTATTTTAGGCGATATGAATATAGTGATGCCTGGGTGGCTCAGTCGGTTAAGCATCTGCCTTCAGCTCAGGCCATGATCCCAGGGTCTTAGAATTGAGTCCCCCCAGGGGGGGTCCTTGCTCATCAGGGGGCCTGCTTCTTCCTCTGCCTGCCTCTTCTCCTGCTTGTGTGTGCTCTCTCTCTCACTGTGTCAAATAAGTAAATAAAATCTTTTAGAAAAAGGAAATAGGAAAGTAAATATTGAATTTCTAAGAAAAAAAAAAACACTACATGAATGATAATATTGGAGTACAAATCCAATCTTGTGGTCAAACAAAGGCATTAAAATGTACAATAAAACTAGTTTAGGAAGCCCTTCCAGTTCCCAAAAGTTATGGCTAACTAACCCATCACATTGCCTAATTGACTCTAAATAAACTTTCACCACATTAGTTAACACTCAAAAGGTGTTTAGCACAGTGCCTAACATAATAATGTTATAAAAATGTTAGTAACTCATATTAATAGCTGTACTAGTCATATCAGAATACTTATTGCAATGGTGTTCTTGAGTTTCTAACATCAGAACACCCACTTTAGGTAATTAGAGACTTGCGTTACTCTTAATGCTTTCCTTTAATGGCCTGTGATTAATATTGGTGCACTTAAAAAATAAAAGTGCATGGAAGTATATAATGTGCTTTTGATTTATGTATTTATTTAATGTTTTACATTGCATATATATTTATATGCAAACATATTTATATATGTAAGTACAAGGATAGAAACCTTAGCTTTATTTTTTCCTGGCTCTAGGAGAAACACAACAAAGTTGGCAGTCTCTGCTCTTTAATGTAATGTTATTTAGAAGAAAACCCAATTTGATGATGCGATGAAATCACAAGAGACAAATATGTAAAAACTCATGAAGTTCATCTCCATTTCAGTGAGGCACTAAGGAATTAGGATGCAGAACAGTGGAGAGACAGTGCACATGCTACAGAAGGAAAGGCGCAGTGACCCAGAAGTCCTCAAGTGAGACAGACCTTGTTGTAATGGTCACTGCCACTTCCCAGCTTGGTTTCCTTGCACACATTACTTCAGAACCCCAAGCCCATCTGTGAGATGGGGTTAATAATGATGTTAACTCATGAGGGCTGAATGAGATAGTGCACGAAAAGCACTTAGCATGGTGCCTTACTCGTCACTCAGCATTCACTCACTAGTATCCGTTATTATTGCTGTGTTTACTACAAAGTATGTGTAGAATTCTTTTTTTGTTTGTTTGTTTTATTTATTTTAGAGAGAGGAAGAGAGAGAGCAAGCAAGCAGGGGGCAGGGAAAGAGAGTCTTACTCAGACTCCACGCTGAGCACAGAGCTCAGTGTGGGGCTCAGCGTGGAGTCTGAGTGAACTTGGGATTGGATATTGCCTGAGCTATCAGGCTAGTTCCCTCGGGGCATTTGAAGAGCAGCTAGCTGTGCACATAAACACATTTTGTTGTATTTTATTTGTGCAATTTACTGAACAGATATTTAATGAACCTACCAAGGACCAAGCATTATGTTGTATATTGAAGATCAAAGGTGGGCCAACAAGGACTGTACTCTTGGAGTTTACATTCCAGTGCTAAGTCACACAAACAATCACAATTGAAGGTGATAGTGATTGTAAGGAAGTTAATGGGAACCAACTGAGTGCGCTTGAAATGCAGCCTGGGATTGTCAGGGAAGGCTGCACTCAGGGAAGGCTGCACTGAAGAGGGAAGGATAAAGCTGGACAGTGAGAATGTGGGAAGGAGGACAGGTGAAAGGGAGGTGTTTTCCAGGCTGAGTTGCTTCCCAGAGGAGTATAAGTAATGCACTCAGTGCATGTGAATTACCTATCCTGCAAATCTTAATTCAGATCTAATTTTGTAGGAAATGGGTGCCTTCCAAAATTTTGGAGCTCCGAATGACACGCTCAGATTTGTGCCTTAGAAAGGCCACTCTTTTAGTAGTATAAAAGCCCGATGGTGGGGAGAACAGGGGACTGACTGAATCAGCAAGATGAGTAAGGAGACTGCGGCACTATGCTAGGCGGGTCCTAAAGATGGTGCACAGTTAGCACTGGAAGGGAGGTGGAGAAGGAGGGGTGTACTGCAGATCAGGGTAAGCAGGAGACATCAGTCTCTTTTCAGGTTTGCAGCAGATTATGAAAGACAGGGGAGAGCGCTTGGATGGCTCCCATATTTGGGGTTTGACAGCTAGGTCGACGGTAGTGCCCTCCACCAACATAAGGGACAGAAGAGAAAACATTTTGGTGACAGGGGGATGAGTTTGATTTTAGACATATTGAAACATCTGTGGCCCAGTCAAGTGACATTCCAGAGGGAGGTGTGGGACATAGATGACCTGTCTGAGATAAATTTGGGATTCAGTGGCATTAGAATCACAGTTAAAGCTGCGGCTATGAATGAAGTAATTGAGGGGTACTGGAAACCTGGGACTTCAGGCTAGTTTTGCAGCGAGTTACCCAAGAAAACTATTACGGAGGAAGGAAGGAGATCTGACACCAAGGGCTTCCAATAAAAGGTGGAAATTGGTTCAGCAAATATGACACATCTGATTATTATTTCATCGTGGTATATGGAATCTGGACAACAACGGCAGAAAGGAAAAGGAAAGGAAAAACTTCCCTATGCAAGTTTCTTTCTTTTACTGAGAAACTTTTTTTCTGGTAAAAACAGGGACCATGAGAGCTGAAGAAACTGAGTATACTCATTTCCCTTTATGAAATTCAAATTCTCTGTTTCTTTTTGTTAACCCATAAAGATCCTTGACTATTTTATCTAACTTGAAAACATTTTATATAAAGTACCTAGAACACTAACTGTAGCTAACAGAACTACATTTTGTCATTTTATTCACTCTGGTTCTACTTGATCTTCTACTGACGAGGGTATCCAGGCGACTATTTTGACTTGCTTCTGGCTATGAGTAAAAGCAACTGCTTTTGATCATCATAAACTTTATATTTCATACCAGGGAGCCATAGCTGCCAAAAATACTTTCCTTGCTAACAGCTGCGATCAAAGCAAAAGCTTTTATTTAAGAAGCCAATCTTAGCATAGTAAGGTTGGGGAGAAAGGCAGTTAACAGTTTTGATACTGCTTCTCCCAGCCATGCATTCAGTATGTAAGTGTGCCGTACGTTTATCCATAGATGATTGTTTTTGCTTTTCTGTTTGTTTTTTACTGGCATGGCATTCTTTTCAATTATTTACTTTTTAAGGCTTTTTCCCTTTTCTGCTATACAAAACTATTTATTGACCCTTTTGATAACTTTACTAATTTTAATTGACCACTGGCAAAACTAGTGGTTTGCCTGTTATGAATCCATTTTCTTGCCCTCCTCATTCTCTGTTGGCAGAACCTTGCATTCCCCATGAGGTGGTGAACTTCAGGGCATATGGGCCTGGCTTTGGGCTGCTGGTGACTGGTTCTGTTCTTGCCAGTGATTAGTTTAGGAAGCGGCATGTGACCCACTTCTGATATTTGAAGGGATATCTACATGGGAACTCAGAAAACAGTGTTTTGGCTGAGACTTAGATTCATAGGGAAGAGAACATCCTCTTTTAGTTGGAAATTGTGATGTGACGCTGGGACTTGGTGGCCGTCTTAACCACAGGGACAGTAGGTGACTACAAACATATGTACACTGTATGGGAGACTAGAAAGGTGAATCTTGATCTTGTTAAGCCACTGAGTTAACTAACCCTAGAGTCATTCCATCTCTGATTATAGGAAATGATGAATCTCTTTATTTTTTTAGCTATTTGGATCAAGAGTTTTTCGTTACTTGCTGCTGAGTACTGCCCATTGGATACACATCTGGATTATGTAAAAGAAAATAGTCGTAGTGATGCGATGTTGGGGTTTGGGAGTGAACGGTCAGGAAAGAAATCTTGAGATATGGTTTTATTAAAGCACAGGGTTTATAAAAGGGTTTATAAAAAGCTGGTTTTATTAAAGCACAGAATAGGACCTGTGGGCAGAAAGAGTGGCACTGGGGTTGTGAGGAGCTATTGATTATACACTTCTAAGTGGAGAGGGGCGGAGATAAAGGAAGTTTCCAAAAGGATTTTCCTGTGTTAAAGAGGATTTAAAGGATCCTGGAGGTCTGGCTAATGCCAAGGTTAGGTTGCTTTTTGCCTCTAGCAAACCATTAACATTAAGGCAGTTGTGAGTTCCTTGAGGAATGTCGCTCTGCCTATCTCAACTACCTGTCAGTGGGCGTCTGCAAAGGTGTAAGGACACTTAATTTTATCTACATGTTTTTGCCTTTGTTTTCTACATCATCAGTATTTTGGTTTTATGTGTATTTCAACTTTTTTTTTTGTTTATTTTTGTTTATTGAGTGATTGATTTTAGTAATCTCTGTTCCCGATATGGGGCTTAAACTCACCACCCCAAGATTGAGAGTCACTTGCTCTCTGGACTGAGCCAGCCAGGCGCCCTGGTTTTATGGGCATTTAAACAACTGTTGTCAAATGTTGTTAAAAGTGTCCATAAAAAGAATGAATACTGACACAGTATGTCAGATGAATGTTACCCTGGGCCACGGTAGATCAGGTCGGATACTGAGACCTGCCCAAACCAGTCATGATTTCACTGTCTTTCATCTAGTATAAGTGAATTTTCTTTTTATTATTTTGGGGATTTATTTTCATTTATTCATTTCATTCTTCCTCATCCCTTTCACTGTTACTAGAGGGGAAAAAACCCCTTTCATAGTAGTGCACTAAGTTATTAAAGCACCTTTCATTTGAGGTCTTCCAATCCTTTATATAGCAGGAAATGTGACTGTTGTCTTGTCCAAGGTCAAACAGTGGAGCATTTTTGAGCTACATACAGATTGGGGATTTCCCAGATAAAAAATAATTAGGAACTGTGAAAACCCCCAGTACATTAGAAAGTATACAACCAAATTTTTGTAGTTTACATAGTTAAATTGCAAACAGAATCTACTCATTTGGTTCTATTAGCTTTTCTGAAAGACATTTTCTTCCTGCTGTGAAGGATGGTGCTTTCCCTCAGAAAGTCTCAAGGCATTAAAGGATTAAAAGCAGTTGAATAAGAAGGCAGCCCTGTCAGATAATACAAATACTGGCAGGAGATTAAGTACATTCTTTGCTTTTGCTTTTTTTTTTTTTTTTTTTAAAGGTTTTAACATCCAATCATATAACTTGTCCTTGAGTTAAGTAATTCCTGTCGGTTTTTATGATTTCATTGTTAATACCTGAAAAAAAGGACAGAGTATAAAAGCAAGAATGAACGCCAGCTAGCTAGAATAGATGACTGTTGTTGGCCTTTGTTCTCCTCTTCCTGCCTTGCCTTAATAAAACTGTCCAGTGGGATTTACCATAAGGTGACGCCCCTCCTGCCCCCATGAGCACATGCCTACAGATTTCTGCCTGCTACAGGTCTGGGCCTGGCTTTCTCTCTCACTTACTTTGGTTGTACTTACTTTGGAGTACTCCTTGTACTCCAGTTTTTATGAGTTGTGTTTTCATGAACCTTACCTCAAGAGCCATTGTGATTATCATTTTAGCACATACTAAGTGCTTAATAAATAGTGGCCAGAAGCAAATTGAATTGACAAAATGGTATAATATAAATCGGAGGGCTTCAAGCAGGTAATGTAACCCGTCAGCTCATCCTCCAGCCTCCTACCTCAAGAGCTCTACTGAGCAGGAAAATAAATTCTCCTCCCTAATTATTTCTTACCAATTAAGGGAAGGACCGCAGTGACATACATTGTTGAAGGTTGGGCCATGCACATGGAAAATAACTGAACACTGGAGCCTGGGTAGCGTGGTTGGTTGAGCATCAGGCTCTTGGTTTTGGCTCAGGTCATGATACTCAGCAGGGAGTCTGCTTGAGATTCTCTCTCTTTCCCTCTGCCCCTCCTGCTTGTGCTCCCCACCCCATCCCCGCCCAAAGAAGTAAATAAATCTTTAAAAAAAAAAAAAAAGAAGAAGAAGAGGAATAGATCCTCATAATAAATATGGAGAAAGCATTTGAAAATTGGCACTAGGTAGACATGCACTGCAGAGATTTGGAAGAGACTATTACAAATTGGTCAAGAAGGACTTCTTTTGTAACTCTAATCTGCTTGTTTCCTCTCCTTCCCTAAATGCACATATGCTGTATATGTACATTATGTTTTTCTCCTTGTGTTTTAAAAAACACATTTTCCCTTTAATTATATACTGAAATTCTATAGCATCTGGCAGTTCCAAATACAAATACCTCTAACTTTCAGTGTTAGAGAAAAACAAAACACTGGAAAGAGAAATAAAAAGTCTTTGTTGAAAGTATGACTAACGGAGGAATAATGGTAAAAAAATATTCTTGGTTTCCAAATTTCACAGTTAGATCAAGATTCTTTTACCTGGTAATTAAAAATAGGCCTTTACCAGTGAGATTTACAGATAATCATCGAAGTTTTTCAGTTATGACTTTCTCAGCCCCTTTTTCTTATAGACAGACATTCATAAGAACAACTTTCAAAGATCAGTATTTAATCAGGTAGCTTCAGAATTTTGCCCTTTGGTTACAAAATGGCTGCAAAGATGTAGCACTAGGGAGAGAGGAAAGGAGCATTTATTGGGTCTGGGTGATAGACGCTTTGTGGATTGGTTATTGAGAATTGAAATTTCATTTTACAAGAACATAGAGAAACAGGATATAATATTGACTATGTGTATCCAACGTTCTTAAGGCCCAGATAGATTGTCTTTGGTACCCCGATGTCAACATAAAATTGGGATATATTCCAAAATAATCCAATTTTTATGAGTTGTGTTTTCATCAATTGTCAAGCATTTCGTGACCTTACATACATTTTCCCTGAAACTGTGACATTTCTTGGCATAACAGTTTCCATAAGCATGACACCTGCTGTATAATGAAATCTAGCTGAAGTGTGTCTCTTGTGCTTAAAGGCATATTTCTTAAGGGCTTGGTTCTAGAATTTGGAGGGACAAAGGATTTTTTCCATCTCTTTACACTTCATGATTTAATGTCCTCTTTCTCTCTACTCTTTTTAATAAAGGAGTATTTACTTTTTTCATTTATTTCTCTTGTGTTTCTGTAAGTTGTCAAATGCAGATTTCCTTTTATTAATGAATTGGAGGTCTCAGAAGAGGCGGTAATCTGGACAGTTCTACAGATTCAAAGTCTTACAGTGGGATTTGTTCTTTACGTTGAGTCAGACTTTTATATAGTGAGGTTGCTCCAAAGTCTAAGTATATGTGTTTTCAAATTAAAAATAATGCCACCCAGTGATACAGAGAATAGAGTTTTGGTCATAGTTAAGAATCCTCTTTTTCCCTCAGGGGCAGTATTTTCAGAGCTGACCAAAGCACATGGAGAGGAGGCAGCAGCTACCCCTTCATACTGTTTAGCTTCCTTCCTCCCATTTTAACCATTATAACAAGGATCCAAGCAACTGTAGCAGACAGGTGTCTGTCCCAACCATGATTTGTTCATAGTTAGGCCTGTGAGAAAAGAAAACATGAAGAGGTGATAGCTTTAAAGTTATGATCAGATTTTCTGTCAGATTTTCTCATTCAGGTTAAGTTCTTCTTTTTTTTTCTTTCTAAAGATTTTATTTATTTGACAGAGAGAGAGATAGCAAGAGAGAGAACACAAGCAAGGGGAGTGGGAGAGGGAGAAACAGGCTTCCCTCCAATGTGGGGCTGGATCCCAGGACCCTGGGATCATGACCTGAGCCAAGGCAGATGCTTAACGACTGAACTCCCCCCAGGTCCCCAATGGTTAACTTCTTTTTAAAATCTCCTCCTCTATGGTAGATCTCTCTATGTGACTGAAAAGAGTCTGTTAATCCTCTAACCAAATCCCATTAATATTCTCAGGGATTCTTAACGACTGGTGTAAGTTGCTATTTTTCCTAGAAGGTGAATGCTTTCAGGGGCCATTCTGGCATTTCTGTGCTCTAGAGGAAGTCCTCCCCACAGCTTGGCAGGGAGCAGAGCTAGGCTCCAGCTCCTATAAGGGATCTGCCTTCATAGGGTTATATTACTCATGCCCTGTGAATAAAGGAATTTGGTGGCAAAATATGAGAAACCAAGACATTGAAGCATATTACCACTGAGCTTCATTAAATAGCTGTTTTTATGTGCATTATTTGATATTGTAGTAAGCTGTCTTGTAAGGTATATACCTGATATCACATACAAATAGTGTTTAATAATATAGAACTCTGGGCTGGGAGCTCAGGGTCTTACAGCTAGGCAAAGTGAGTTCAAATCCTGTTATTGGCCCGTATTCTCTGAGAAGTTTTGGCTTAGTTGATTTTCTGAGCTCAACTTTTTCCATCTGTCAAAAGAGGATAGAAATACCACCTACCTCACAGAACTGTGGTAGGGATGAAATGAATGAGTAAATACAAAGCACTTAGCAAGACCCTGGCATATAGTAAGTTCCAGAAAATCTTAGCATTTATCCTTGTTCAACTTACTACTTGATTGTTTTTGCAAGATAGGGGAGGGAGAGGAGAGGCTTGTATCTTGTGCTATTCAAGTCAGTTACAGACTATTGTATTCCCAAACAGTTGGGTAAATGATGACTACTTTCTAGGTCCTTCTGTTTGGTAGCTATTCAACTTTGAGGAAGGGGGCATGTGATGATGGGGGGAAAAATAATCAGTTTTTTCACCAGTATTTGCAACCTATGTATGGTTTGTTTTTCAAACAAACAAAAATCCAGACATATGAATGTTTCTGTTCTTTTGAGTTGAAAATCTGGGTATATGGAAACTCTTAAGAAATCTATAGAAGGGAATTACATTGTACATGTAATGAATCATCTTTATTGAAAAAAACATAAAAATATGCAACGTGAAGACCATTCCTGGAAATCCTGGGCTGAGACTAGCTATGACCTAAAGTATGAAACTATAGCCTACCATAACAGAGAGAGTCCTGAGTGAGAGGAAACCAGACTCCATCCTCTCCTTGAGGTTAAATGATATGCTAATCATTTGCACAATTCAAAGCCAGTTTAAAAATTCCTGTCTTGGGGACGCCTGGGTGGCTCAGTTGGTTAAGCGGCTGCCTTCGGCTCAGGTCATGATCCCAGCATCCTGGGATCGAGTCCTGGGATCGAGTCCCACATCGGGCTCCTTGCTCAGCAGGGAGCCTGCTTCTCTCTCTGCCTCTGCCTGCCACTCTGTCTGCCTGTGCTCGCTCACTCTCTCTCCCTCTCTCTGACAAATAAATAAATTTTAAAAAAAATTAAAAAAAAAATTCCTGTCTTGGGGTGCCTGGGTGGCTCAGTGGGTTAAGCCTCTGCCTTCGGCTCAGGTCATGATCCCAGGGTCCTGGAATCGAGCCCCACCTTGGGCTCTCTGCTCAGCAGGGAGCCTGCTTCCCCCTCTATCTCTGCCTGCCTCTCTGCCTACTTGTGATCTCTGTCTGTCAAATAATAAAAAAAATCTTAAAAAAAAAAAATTCCTGTCTTAAATTTTTCAGTTGTTTTCCTAATCTTGTGTTATGGTTGGTTCATTCTTTTTTTTTTTTTTTTTTTTTTTTTTG
>PISX010009911.1:0-25551 GCA_004024625.1 Mellivora capensis | reverse complement strand
TCATTCTTAATGCTTATGAGAAAAAAATCTTGGACATTACACATATGTGTATCTGATATTATATATATTTTCCCCTTAGACTGCAGGATATCCCGAGGTAGATACTGTAACTGATATTCTTATTCTTAATTGCATGTTGTTAGAAGTAGTGCCAGTAAGAATTAATTAATAAAGTGAAGCTGGTGTAGGGTTCATTACAGCATACTGTCCCCTGAGTGCTGCATGTCAGGGAGGGGCCTTTTTGCTCCGAGTCCACATGTATAAGCAGTAACTCAAGATGGCAGCACAGAGGCAGGAGATTGCAACAGGAGGTGGAGAGATTACTGGCTGGTGCTGAAAAGACGGAGGTGCAAACAGCTATAGTAATCTGTTCTCTGCCTCTTTCCTTCCTCCCAAACACTATCTACTTTGCAACAACAAGTTAAAAACTTTATAATGAACTTAACCTGATTTTCAGGTCTTACAGAGGAGGTTAATCCAAACTCTGACAAAGAGGTCATTATTTCAGAACTGCTAATAACTGGCAGATCTGGGATTCAAACCTCTGGCTTTCTCTTCCTAAAGGTTTTATGGCAACATCCACGCTGGTGATTAGGGAATGCTAGGACTTACTCATTTTTTTCAATGAAGAGTGTTTACTACAAATATTTCTTTAATGCACGAAATAATGTTTAACATAAAAAAAATGCACAGCTTTTATTTTTCCAAATTGCATTCTCTTCTTGTTCAGAGGGGAATGAAAGCAGGCATCCTGCATCCAGAACCACAGAAGGTTTTCACGATCATCCTTCTACCTCTTAGTTAATTGGGGTGTGTGTGCCTTGCTAGGAAGTAGAAGAGTACAGCAGGAGTTTGGAGGGTGTTTGTCTTTCATTCCTGTGGTGTCATAAAGTAAGGCTGTTCTCTAAGGGAACAGATCTGGAGCTGTTACTTGAAGCCACTTATCTCCTGTCATGAAGTTCAAATATTGTGTTTTAAAATTAGTCGTTGTGCTGTCCCTGAATTTGCTTACCCACCCCCTGGATTCATTCTGAAAGGTGCTTTTATCTCTGCTCTTTTTCTCAGTGGTGCTTCTAGATTTGGGGCATTTTCTGGGCTAATGACATACTTGATGCTCTGATTTCAAAATTCGTAGTATTGATTTACTAGAAGAACACAGGAGTGTTTCAGAAAGCAGACATTTAACTTTAAAAGCTACACTGTAAAGTGCTGACAATAGGACTGTCCCCCACTTTCCCTGTCATTCCTACAGTTGGTGCGGCTCGTGGGTCGTTAGTGGTTCTTCATTCAAGCTGCTTTTTCAGTGTTCTGCCAAGTCAGCTTCCTTATTCATAAAACAAAGAACCCCAAATCTCCTGGGGTAAAAGAAAGCTCTTCCTCTTTAAGTAGCAGGCAGAAAATGTAGGGATTTTTTTTTTCCTTTGAATTTCTCTGTGTAATTACTATATTTGTCTGCAAGGAGCGAGGACCACTCCTTGTGGTTTGTGCCTGATTATCTTTCAAGACACACACAGCTCCCTAGGCTGTGCCTGTGGCAGGGAGCGGAGGCTGGGAGCTCTCAGCTGTGTGAGAATTGGGCGAGCATATGGCTACTTCTCTCCCCGAACGCAGGTCCCAGTGCAGTTGCCTCTGGCTGGAGGGCTGGGAGGTGGAGCCTTTCTGCTCACCGCCACGAGTTCCCTTCTCCTTTCTCTCTGCTGGCTGTGCATTGGCTCTTCGTGCTCCGAGTGGAATAGGCAGGGTGTGCTCACAGACCGCGGTGTAAACTGCAGTTTCTATTTGGGGTGCCCGGGGAGAAGAGCACCAGGAAGGAAAGACAGCACCAGTGCCATGGGCCAGCTTTGCTGCTTTCCTTTCTCAAGAGATGAGGAAAAAATCAGTAAGTGTGATTGTACCGTGCAGGTCCTAAGTGCTTGTGTGGTTGTCTTCCAGGGCTAGTTTTGGGTTGTTTTTTTTTTTTCTTATGGGAAAGATAACAGAAGAATGAGCTGTGATTTTTCCTGTGCATTTCTTAAAAGGATTGGTAGGTATGTGGTTAATAATTAACTGGGGAAAGTACAGCAACTCAATAAATAAGCTATGTAAAAAATACAAAATTCTGAAAACTTATTTTTGATTTTCATCTATTGCTAATCCTACAGCTCCTTCTTATCCCACTATCTAGAGTCAGAGTTTAGTTTTGACTTTCTTTGAATCGCTGCATGCCAATTTGCGATGTGGTAAGAGCCGGACTTCATCTTTCTTCTCTGAAATTGGGATATTTTCAGAGCGGGGCTCGAAAATAACATACAGAGAAGTCAAGCTGGCTCTGAAATGACGTCTATTACACATTTGCAGATATTTTCACGTGTCCTCTGCTTTGTTCCCCACCGAGGGGACTCAGGTGTACCTGTAAGACAGCTTTCCACACAAGGGACGCTGCCCAGCGAAAGCCTCAGGCATCTTTTTCAGCCGATGCTAGGCAGATTCAACATCTGCTCCTGGCTGGGAAAACAGAACTCAAACTGATGCCGCTTGCAGGAAATTCTGTTCCTCCCTGGATTATGTGTATTCACTTACATTTTGGGCTTTGTTAAAGACAGGACTAGCATTTTAATTTGTGTGCTGAACAGAGCTGGCCTTACACTAATTGCCCCCCAATACTGAATTTTTTGTGCTTTTTTCCATAAAATATTTATAGTCATACTTACTAAATGTGCAGTCACATTTCTATCACATCAGGGCTTTCTTTAAATAAATTTTAATCGGCCTCTGGAATCTCATGATATCTGCTTCAGATACCAAAGAGCCTACATCTGGCTTATATTTTCTGCTACTGGTTCTTCAGGAAACTGGCCAGGGGCAGGTTTTAAAAAAAACTGACACACTTCCTATACCTGTTCCCTTGGGAAATAAGGCAGTTTCTATAAGAAATCTTCGGGGAGTGCTTGGGAATAAATGCTGGGAGACTTTGGAGCATTTGATTATTAACAAGAGCCAATAACTGTGCTCTCAGTTTTACTTGTGAAAACGATAGTGTACAATTCAGATGACTCTGAGCTCAAAGCCAGAGGTGAGTTTACAGCAGGATTGTTCGTTTTTATTTTATTTTATTTATTTATTTTTTTAACAATGAGCATCCGCACTACTTTGGCAGCCTGACATTTTTCAGGTATTTGTCAGGATGATTGATTTATAGTTGCCAAGGGTTTTGGTTGATTGAGTCACTGCTTGGACAACATCTCTAACTGGATGGACAGAAGTAGGCATAGTAATTCTCCCCTTCTCCCTCTTGACCCTTCATCACTTTCCATTCCGCTGCTCCCAGTTTTCCCCTGGAACTCTGGCTTTCCTTCTCTTCTGCTTCCCTCCTTCCCTGTGTGTAAGCAGTCTTCTTGGTGCTGACAGAAGTCAGGGTTCACCTCATTGAGGAATTTGCTCTTCTCTGTCTTTCTTTATCTGGGATTGTGGGGTGCAAATTCTTGTGTTTTGTGCACAGTGCTTCTTCATATTAGTTGATAGAGAGTCATAGAGACTGCCTTTGGGGGTTATTTCCTCAAGTTCCAAAAATTTAAAAAGAATTGAAAGCTTTACACTGTGTCTGAAGTGAAGTTCTAGTTCAGAAGTGCAAATGAAGGTTGGAATCCGTGCATTCGTCCCCCTTTCTTCACCTCCACCCCCACTGGCTGCTGACCTTCCCCTGTCCCCTCACCATTCTTGCAGTTGTCTTTGATTTTGATGTTGCTTCCCTGTTTTTCTCCTCATGATCTGCTCCACACTCCATCACACATCCCATCAGCTGTTTTCCGAATGTTTAATTTCTCTGCTACCGGAGGGTCTAAAGAAGGGCGTCTCTGCCAGGCGCTGTAACACTGCTGGTAATACATGTCTAACAGTACTTACAAAGGGCACTTGAGAAAAAAGTGGCAGAGAATTCATTGGCCATGCCTCAAGAAACGTGTAAATTAGCACTGGCTATAGATAGTCAGTCCATAAGTTGTGTTGATAACAGGTAAAAGAATCCACAGGAGACATTCTTCTGATCCTGCTGCCGGATTGTACAGTAACCCCTGGGTCTTGTTCATCGTTGCATCCCACCTGGCAGCCTAGTTAGCCTGCTCTGAGCCACATGCTCAGTGGGGACCGACTAGAGACAGAGTCTAAAAATGCGAGGGCCTGCACCCTTCAATTCTGCCGTAAGGGATGATGGCTTGGGGATGTACCTCCTCAGAGCAGCTCAAATTAGGGAGCACTACATGAGGTTTGGGTGAGAGTTTACATTTGTGGATGTCATTCTCAAAACACAGGTGAGTTGGGAAGCCCGTCCTCTACCGTCCTGCAGAGATACAGACAGGATATACCCAGCTGGCCAAGTGGTAAGATTTAGTGACTCCTTGTCCCCTCCCACTGCTGCTGTATCCTGCTTTGAGCCTTGGTGGTGGTGGTAGATGGAAAGTATTCCCATTTCATTCATTTGTTAGTGTTACTATTTTAATCTATTGATCGCAAACAAGATGATTGTTTAATCAACTAGTTGTGCAAGAGCCCTACGTTTGTGTGAAAAGTTAACTGCATGCATAGCCAGAAATCTTGTTAATGGGGTGAATTGTCAAATACAGTAGAACCCATCATGGCTTGTTTCTCAGTTAATGCCACACAAAGCAACTACACCCTTTTTGTTAAAATCCCAGCAGTAAGCATTTTCTTGAGCTGTATGCTTTGGGGCCACAATAAGTAGAACATGCTGATAATAAACGCATGTTTCTTGCAAGATTAATAGGTGCATTTATTGCAAGTTCAAGCTCTTTCTGTTGCTATGCAGGAACATACTTAACGTGAAACATTACTGTAGATATTGTAGGATTAACAGATATTGTAGATACTCTCAATCTAGTATTTCTTGGTGGATTTTTACATAGCATTTGTTTTCTTTGGATTATCTAATATCTCATAGTGAGCTTTCTGGACGGAATGTCTAGGAACAGGAATGTTACTGCACAGGCTTACTGACCATTGTACTTCATCAGTCTCATGAAATAGTCCTCAAAAGGAAACTTAATAACGAAAGGCAGAGACCTCTGTAACGAATTAGAAAACATTCCACTGGCTCTTCCCCTTTTGTAAATTTTCCCATTTGGAAGTACATTGCTTTTATGTAGAATGAAATAGAGAAATGTCCAAAGATGAACCATACTGCCTCGTCATCTAGTCAGGTTACTGTCACCGGAGGCTTTCAAGCATAGGATGAGAAGCCATAACTAGGGGTGTGTAAGGGCGAACGGAACAGCTAATGAATGGATACACTGGTAACTTGGTTACTTTCTAGCCCTGATATTTGGTGATGCTGAAAATAAAATAGTGTGTATTTCTGTAAGACCCAGATTTTAATTTTACAAGTATGTGTCTTTTTATTGAAGAATAATTGACATACAATAGCATGTTAATTTTGTATGTACAGCATAGGGATTTGACATGTTTGTACTTTGGGATGATAACTACCGTAAGTCTAGTTACCATTTGTCACCAGACAAAGTTAACACAGTATTACTGAATGGATTCCCCATGCTGTATATTTTGTTTCCTTATTTATTTTATTGGTGGAGTTTGGTACCTATTGATACCCCTCACCCATTTTACTTCCCCATCCCCTCCTCTCTGGCAACCGTCAGTCTGTTCTCTGTATCTGTTGAGTCTGGGTTTTGTTTTGTTGGTTGGTTTTAGCTTCCATATGTAAGGGAAATCAGCAGTATTTATCTTTCTCTGTGTGGTTTATTTCACATGGCATAATACTCTCAAGGGCTGTCCATGGTGTTGCAAATGGTACTATTTCATTCTTTTTTGTGGCTAAGTAGTATTCTCTGTGTGTGTGTGTGTGTGTGTGTGTGTGTGTTCCACATCTTCTTTATTCATCACCAACAGATACTCAGGTTGTTTCTAAAGCTTGGCTATTATAAATAATGCTTCAGTGAACATAAACATGCATGTGTTTTATCAAATTTGTGTTTTTGTATATTTTGTTAGATACTCAGAAATGGAATTGCTGGATCATACGATAATTCTATTTTTAATTTTCTGAGGAAACTTCATACTGTTTTCCATGGTGGCTACACCAACTTGCATTCCCACCAACAGTGCGTAAGGGTTCCTTTATCTCCACACCCTCACAAAAACTTGTTATTTCTTGTCTTTTTTATAATTGCCAGTTTGACAAGTATGAAGTGATATCTCATTGTGGTTTTGATTTGCTTCCCCCTGATGATTAGTGATGTTGAACATCTTTCAAATGCTTATTGGCCATCTGTGTGCCTTCTTTGGAAGAATGTCTATTCAGATCCTGTGCACATTTTTAAAGATTTTGTTGTTATTATCGAATTGTATGAGTTCTTTATATATTTTGGATATTAACCCCTATGGTATATGTAATTGGCAAATATCTTCACCCATTCAGTAGATTGCCTTTTAATTTTGTTGACTGTGCAGAAGCTTGTTTTCTTTTTTTTAGAGGCTTTTTAGGTGTGGTATAGTCCCATTTGTTTAGTTTTGGTTTTGTTGTCCTGGCCTTTGGAGTCAGACCCAAAACCACATCACTAACGTAACTGTCAAGGAGCTTACCACTTATGGTTTCTTCTAGGAGTTTTATGGCTTTAGGTCTCACATTCAAGTCTAATCCATTTTGAGGTAATTTTTGTATATGGTGCAAGATAGTGTTTCACTTTTTTTCCTTTGCGTGTCGCTGTCCAGTTTCTCAACACCATTTATTGACGATACTATCCTTTCTTTATTGTATGTTCTTGCCTCCTTTGTCATAAATTAATTGACCACATATGCATGGGTTTATTTCCACTCTGTTCTGCTCTGTTAACCTGTGTGTCTGCTTTCATGGCACTGTCATATGGTTTTTATTACCATAGCTTTGTAGTCTAGTTTGAAATCAGGAAGTGTAATACCTCTAACTTTGTTCTTTTTTCCCAAGATTGCTTTGGCTATTTGGGGTCTTTTGTGGTTCCATATACTTATTAGAATTAGATTATTTATTCTAGTTTGTGAAAAATGCCCTTGGAATTTTGACAAGGATTGCATTGAATCCATAAATTTCTTTGGATAGTGTGGACATTTTAACAATAATAATTCTTCCAGTCCACGACTATGGAATATCTTTACATTTATTTGTATCACTTTCAGTTTTTTTTTTCATCAACATCTTACAGTTTTCACTGTACATACAGGTCTTTCACCTTCGTTCAGTTTATTTTTAGGTTTTTTTTTTGATCGAATTATAAATGAGATTTTTTTCTTGATTTCTCTTTCTAATAGTTTGTTACTAGTGTATAGAAATGCAACAGATTGTTCTATTTTAATTTTGTATACTGTAACTTTATTGAACCATTTATTAGTTTTAACAGTTTTGAGTATCCAATTTTGTTTTTTCTCTATATAATGTTGTGTCATCTGTTAAATAGTGACAGTTTCAGTCCCTTCTTAGCAAATTGGATACCATTTATTTCTTCTTTATGTCTTGTCTGATTGCTGTGGCTAGGACTTCCAAAACTGGGTTGAATAAAATTGGGGAGAGTTGGCATCCTAGTCTTGTTTCTGGTCTTAAAAGCTGTGAATTTGTCATATATCGTCTTTATTATGTTGAGGTATATTTCCTTTATACCCATTTTCTTGAGTTTTTATCATAAATGGATGTTGACTTTTGCCAAATGCTTTTTCTGCATCTATTGAGATGATCATATGATTTTTACCTTTCGTTTCATTAATGTCACATTATTTGATGTTGAACCATCCTTGCATCCCTGAAATAAATCTCACTTAATGTTGATATATGATCCTTTAATGGATTGTTGAATTCTGCTTGCTAATACTCTGTTGTAGATTTTTGCATCTATGTTCATCAGGGATATTGGCCTATAATTTTCTGTTTTTATGGTGTCCTTGTCTGGTTTTAGCCTCAGGGTAATGCTGACCTCATAAAATGAGTTTGTAAGCATTCCCTGCTCCTCGATTTTTTGGAAGACTTTGAGAAGGATAGGTATTAAATCTTCTTGGAATGTTTAGTAGAGTTCACCAGTGAAGCCATCCAGTCCTGGACTTTTGCTTGTTGGAAGGTTATAAGTGTGTGTTTTAACAATACATACATATTTTACTTTTATATATGAAATATTTCTCAATATAGTCTTTTTGTTTGACATGAGTTACCAGGATAGTAATTGTTTCATAAATATAAGCCAATCTCAAGATGGTTTCTTTCTGATGATTTGGAATTTGGTGCTACAACATTAATACATGAATCGAGATAAAGTGTTAATTTCATGTCTGGTGACTACTTATATTTTTGAACCTTAATTACCATGGTAGATATTGTTCAGTTACACTCAAGGAAGTCTCTATTTAGATTTTCTAATTCTCTGGAAGGCTTCCTAGAAATCCTATAGCCTTATCCTTTGCTTCTCTCATTTTTACTTAGATACACCGACTTTGAGGTTCTCTTTTATATGTACGTTCTATCTCCTCACAGATTTCAAGTGCTGCACATGCAGGACCCATGTTCTAGACCTCTCTTCATAGCTTCAGAGGCTAACATAGTGTGTTACCAAAAGGAGTCATGTTCTAAATGTTTGTTAGTGAAGAGAATGAGACACATTTTCTGTTACAAGTATGGGAGAACGGGAGTCGGTCTGACGTCAGTCTGTCAGAGGAAAGAACTTGGAACGATTCTGGTTAATACTGTAACCTGTAAAGAACTTTGGTTACTAAATGTACCAGAGAAGGATCTTAATATGTTCTCACTTAGATGCTTCAGCAAGTGTCCCAGGAAATGTGTGATAGGGAAACTGCCACCAGGGGACAACAATGTTCACCCTCCTTCCTGGCCTGTAGAAATGCTTTTGGACACAGGGACACAGTGGAAGTCCCATTCTGCTGCTGCCTGTTGAAAACATATGGCCCGTCTCTTGGCATGAAGTTTTTACTATAGAAAGAGCACAGGACTGGGCATAAGGAGAAGTGGGCGAGAAACTCAGCTCTGCTCTTAACAGTCTGACACTGGGGAAATTACCAGCCTCTGTGGGCCTTGCTTCCTCATTTTTAAGAAGCAAGGCTTGAACTACCATGATCTTGAAAGTTTATTGAGCTTCTCCCCATTTGTCCCTTCAAACTAAGACTCTAAGAAATAAATATGAGGGGCACCTGAGTGGCTCAGTGGGTTAAAACCTCTGCCTTCGGCTCAGGTCATGATCCCAGGGTCCTGGGATCGAGCCCCCACGTTGGGCTCTCTGCTCAGCAGGGAGCCTGCTTCCTCCTCTCTCTCTCTCTCTCTGCCTACTTCTTATCTCTGTCTGTCACATAAATAAATAAATAAAATCTTAAAAAAAAAGAAAGAAATATGATAGATAGAATGCAGTTCTTTCTTCTTCCCACTCTTCCTCCCTCCTTCTCCTCTCCCTCCTTCTTCTTTTTAACTTACTGAATGCTTCCTGTGTGTCAGATACTACACCAGGTAGGATCATTCAGAAAACTGCTTATGAAGAGAAACAATTAAAAAATAAATGCTTCCTAACTGCCCCAGTTAAGAGGGGAAGTGGCTGCAAGCCAGAAGTTTGGAGGAGTTCTAAGTTACATTCGTCCAGAGGTGCGGGGGGACCAAGAGCTGGCAGTAGGCTGGGACCCCACTGCCCCCTTTCTGAAGCAGGAAAGCACAGTGAAGCCAGCCATGCTCTGTGTAACCAGAGACTCCATTTTGTGTAAGATTCCTGTGGGTAATACTGTGGCGGCACCAGTAATGGTATGTGATAGAAAGCATTTAACCACAGTCACTAAAGATTAGATTTTTCCTTTACTAAATAATGTCTACCCAAGAGGTTTATGTTTCTAAAATTAAGTGGAGGAAAATTAGTGAAAATTCTCATAGTTACCATTCCTGTCTTCACTCCCCGATTCCCTTTGCTAATTCATAGACTATCTAGTAACCGTATTCCTTTTTGTTACTGTTATCAGACCTTTTTACAGTTTTCCTCGATTGTCTGATCAAATGCTGAGTAATTTTCATTGGGAGTACAGAGGTTGTAGAATTTTTCCCAGCCTCTGGTGCATCACCGGCTGCTGTGAGCTCTACACAGATGTCCTGTCAATCAGTGTGATGTGGCCTGTCCCTATGTCTTCTTTCCTGGGTGAGGGCCAGGGGAAAAAGGAGTGGAGAATCTGAGATACATAAAGATTTTGGCTAATAAAAGAATGCTTCCTGTATTACCCCTTCCTGGGGCATTTGCATTTGAGCAAGGCTCGTTATCCCAAGTGCTCTTGGGAAGCATTTGTAGTAAATAATAAAATAAATTAAGCAGCAGTAATGACTAAGTCCGAAATAATCTCTAGCGGAGAAATTTCAGGCAACTAGTAAAACTCTTTCAGGGCATCTAATAAATCACTTTCTATAGATAATTGCCTTCCTTTTAATTAAGTTGGCCTTGCCTAATATGTAGGCCTTTCAGCTTTCATCTGCACATTTCTGATACTCACAGTAAAAAAACTCAAAAGAGCCCTAAGACTTTCAGTGCTGAAAACAAAGGGATTTGGGGGGCAGATAGACTCAGCTTACATCTTTGGTTCTAAAATCTGCTATGTAACCTCTCTCAGCCTCTGTACCTTCATCTTAAATATCTACATATTATGAGAATTAAATAAGCTAACAGATATAAAAATGTCTGACACTGTGGTTGGCATGTAATAGACCCAGTAAATATCATTTCTCTGTAACAAATGAGAGTGTACTGTATAATTATAGTCATTTTAGAAGTCAGCTTGGCAGAACCATGGTTTTATTTCTGTCATGCCCAGAAGGAGAAAAAAAGGACTTATAATTTCAGGCCTTGAATTGTTGAGTAGACTTATCGGTGTGGCTTTTTCTCCCTTGGGACACTCCCTTGCCTTCTCGTTGGGGTCTGTCCATCAGGATGCCTAAATCTCTGTTTGAGGAAAGACGTGTGGTCCAAGAAGAGTCTATTGGGAGTCTTCCCTAAGACTTGATAGAAGGTCTCTCTTCCTTTTGGGTTGTGAGTGGAAAAGATGTAAACATAGATTGCCAGTTGGTAGGGAGTCAGTGGGAGTCTTCCTGAGAATGAAACCAGAACAGAAGAAGGGAGAAGGCACAGAGAAAGCACAGAGAAAACCAGCACAGAGAAAGAGAGAAAGAGCCAGTCCTCGTGATAATATTTGAGCCTCTAAGTTCTGCTATGATGAAGGCCTTCTTCATTAAAGCATGAAGTATTACATCCTCCTCTTTCTTTGCTTAAACTGCTTGAGTTAAATTTCTGTCACCTACAACCAAGAGGCTTCACATACTATTATAGAGGACACTCTGTATCTATAAGAGTAGACCCATTCTGGAAAAAAATATTTACAAATCTGGTGAAGAAGTAAAACTCGAAGAAGGAAAAGGAGAAGAAGAAGTAAAAACTCTGATTTCTTCTGAACTTTCATGTTGCATTTTAATGGCAATGAAATTTAGCTTCATATAAGAGCTTTTATGAAGAGTAATTCCATCCACTTCAACTAATATTGTTAAGCACCATACATTTGGAAAGCTCTGAGCCAGGTGTTAGGGAAGGTGCAATGATGATACGTGGTCCCAGTTGTTGGAGGATTTTTTCTTTTTTAGTTTATTTTTTAAAATTTATTTTTGTTTTAGTTTCTCTTCAGTGTTCCAGAATTCATTGTTTATGTACCACATATTCGTTCATTGTTTATGTACCACACCCAGTGCTCCATACAACACGTGCCCTCCATAATACCCATCACCAGGCTCACCCAACCTCCCACCTCCCACCCCTCCAAAGCCCTCAGTTTGTTTCTCAAAGTCCATGGTCTCTCATGGTTCGTCTCCCCCTCCGATTTCCCCCAACTCTCTTCTCCTCTCCATCTCCCCATGTCCTCTGGGTTATTTCTTATGCTGGAGGATTTCTTTTTAATTTTCATGACTTTTTAAAAAGAGGTTTGTTGGATCCCAATGTTTATTGTGGCCTGAGTGGAAAAAGCCAAGATAAAAAGTCTTGGTGTTCTCGGTCAAACAAGCAAAGTCACACCCCTTTCATACCAGGAAAGTTACGTGGCTGTGTCTGCCAAGTCCAGGAAGAACGAGTTAATTGCCGCTGAGAGTGTGGGTCGCCTCAAACCCCCATCACAGGCAGTGGTTACAGCTTGACGCAGGCAAACACCGTTCCTACCAAAAACATTTTAGAAAATAAAGTTTCCTATGACAAACATTTATAATGCCAGAGGTACAAGTTAACAGAACTTGGAATTATTAAAACCAGCCTTTCCATTATATAGTCAAGTTCTCTGCCCTTAGGAAGTAGTCATAGACAAAAACTGAACTGTATGATGAAAATAAAAAGAGCAAGCATAGTTTTAGCTTAAAGTCTGTGGAAACTGGGATATAAGGAATGTTAATTTTCCTAAAGGCTGAGTCAAAGATATTTGAAGTTTATAATTTTGTTTCTACATACTGCCCCCAAAACTTGTGAGTTTATTCAAGGACATTTGTAAGCCTAAGATATATATATATACAGAGAAATTGTAGTGCCTGAGAGAAAGTGATGTGAAATCAGGATGCGTGGAGTAGATGGAGAGAAGGATTCACATTCCCACAAAAGACAGAGCCACCCAGTTGGTAATGAAGTTGGTAATGAAGAAGGGATCCAATGGAAAAGGGTGACCCACTTTTTTTACATGATCCTGTAACCCCTCCCCACCACCTCTCCTTTGTCTTGTGGTTAGAATGTTGGTGTTGACATATGCCATGTAAATTACTGCAAGTTTCAATTTGATGTCTTACATCTGATTGTTAAAGCAAAAATAAAATTCACACTTTCCAAGCATTTAAAACATTCAGCTCAAGTTAGCTGTGAAGCTCAGCTTGTTCAGAGTTTTGACTGATGTTTATGATAGCTAATAAAATGGCAAGCAGATGATCTGTTCATCTAAGACCTTCTCTCAGGATCCCTAGCAGTTGCATCTTATTTAACATTCTGACACGTGGGAGTGTGTCCTGAGGAGGGAGGCCAGGTTGATGAGGAGCCTGGAAACCACATCCTAAGAGGAAGGCTGAGGGACTATGGCTGCTGAGCTAGGAGGAAAGAAGGCAGATGAACTAGTTGTCTTGAAATATTTGGAGGACCCTTTAACATGGAAGGAAAAGAAGAATTATCATGGTTCCAGCAGGGCAGAATTAGGACAGTGGGTGTATGTTCTCACACATTTTCTTTTGGCGATTTTAGATATATAAAACCCACTAGTATTTTAATTATGTTTGGAATAACTCTAGTTTTTTTTCTGAGGCAGCTATGTGTATTTATAGATGTGTATCTTTACACAAATACATATGCAAATATATAAACATAGGAAGAATTTAAAAATAAACAGTAGGAGGATTCTAGCTCTCATAAGTTGACCTTTGAACAACACAGGGGTTAGGAATGGTGACCCATTGTGCAAAGATCTATCTAGTTGTTGTTTTTTTTTTAAGATTTTATTTATTTATTTGACAGAGAGATCACAAGTAGGCAGAGAGGCAGGCAGAGAGAGGGGGAAGCAGGCTCCCTGCTGAGCAGAGAGCCCGATGTGGGGCTCGATCCCAGAAACCTGGGATCATGACCTGAGCTGAAGGCAGAGGCTTAACCCACTGTGCCACCCAGGCGCCCTTGTATATAGTTTTTGACTCCCCAAAAACTTAACTACTAATAGCCTATTGTTTCCAGAATCCTTACTGATAATATAAACAGTTGATTAACACATAATTTGTATATTACATGCATTGTACTATGTATTCTTATAATAACATAAGCTAGAGAAAAGGAAATGTTATTAAGAAAATCATAAGGGGGGGGGGGTTGCCTGGGTGGCTCAGTGGGCTAAAGCCTCTGATTTCGGCTCAGGTCATGATCCCAGGGTCCTGGGATTGAGCCCTGCATCGGGCTGTCTGCTCAGCAGGGAGCCTGCTTCCCCCCTCCCTCTCTCTGCCTGCCTCTCTGCCTACTTGTGATCTCTCTCTGTCAAATAAATAAATAAAATCTTAAAAAAAAAAAGAAAATCGTAAGGAAAATATATTTACAGTACAGTATATATATTTATGGAAAAAAATCTGTATATAAGCTGGACCTGCCCAGTTCATACCCGTGTTGCTCAATGGTCAACTTAGCAGTAACTCTAGTTTTAAATAATGAAAATACTGAAATGGAGTCCAAAAACACAGAGAAATTATCATAGTCAAATTTTGCATTAGGAAATATTTTTTTGAAAGATATATTTATTTATTTGAGAGCGAGAGAGCACAAGTGGAAGGGGCAGAGGGGCAGGGAGAGAGAATCTCAAGCAGACTGTGCTGAGCACAGAGGCCCACAGGGGGCTCAGTCTCCCAATACTGAGATCACAACCTGAGCTGAAATCAAGTGTCAGATGTTTAACCAGCTGCACCATCCAGCGCCCTTGGATTCATAATTATTAATTTAAAGCCACCTTAAATGGAGGATCAAAGTTTTGGTGAAAAAAATGTATGCCTCTTTGTTATTTTTTATAATACCCATTAAATGACTATTTTAAACTCATTTCTTTAGGATCAGGACACTTGCCTTAAAAGAAATGTAGGGGTGCCTGGGTGGCTCGGTCAGATAAGCCTCGGACTCTTTGATTTTTGAGATCAGTCCCTGCACTGGCTCTGTGCTGAGCGTGGAGCCTGCTTGGGATTCTCCCTCTCCCTCTCCTTCTGCCCCTCCCCACCACTTCCCATATTCTCTTACTCTCTCTCAAATAAATAAATAAATAAATAAATACTAAAGTTGAAATGTAATATGCAACTTTGGGTTCTTATCTAGGTGTGTTTTTGTATTACCTATACACAACATTAAATATTGAATTCAGTAGTAACTGTGAGCAGTTGGTATCAATAAATCCTAGAGACAACAAGCGAAGGTGCATTGCCTATTGTCTTTATAAATGAAATTTTTATGCAAAAATTTTGTCCAAATTTAGACGCTATGTTAATTTTCTCTAATATGGGTATGGGAAATTTAAGATAACAATTCATTGTGATGCTATTGTGTACCACTACTGTGTACTGTACACTCTACATTACTTAATCTACTATGTAAAATTAGATTTACAGGTTTGTAGGTTTCATAGAACCTAAAAGTGTATCCATAAAACTGTATGAAATTTGAACATTAAATTCAAAGGCATAATAAATTGTTTTATGGGGAAGCAAGTTCATGAAATATGCAGTTTCTTTAAAAAAAAAAAAAATCAGCCTTATAGCTGCTCCAGACTTGGTACCGTTTGCTCTTATCGTTCATGTGTAAGTCCTCTGTAAATACCACGCTGTTGGCCAAAGAGACAGAAACAGTTGTGTCAGTTAGGATCCAGTCCAGCAAATACACCAGTTAGAGAGAATTTAACACAGAGAGAATTTAACATAGGGGATTAAGTAAAGAAATTTTGGAGGAATAAAGAGTAAAAGGCAATACTGAAGGAAAACATAGGTAGTGGCTTGCAGGCTAGGGTCACTTGGGGGAAGGATCCCAGGGAGCTGAGCCTCAGGCCTTGGAGGAGGGGCTGCTGTCTCCCAGGAGGTACCTCTGAGCACACAGCTGGGCCCTGCGAGGCTAGGGTGCTGGTCTTGAAGGAGGGGACACTGGCCTGCTTTGCTCTTCTCTCTGAAGGAAGGCAGTGAGGCCGATTCCAGGTGAGAGGAAATAAATGAAAACTGGAACCAACTGGAAGGAGTGGCTGCCAGCAGGGGGACAAGCCATAGCTGGGGCAACCCCAAGGGAACAGTGAGCAAACAGCCAAGGGAAGGTTCCTTTCCCCCTTGTACAGCTGTCCATTGTCCCTCTGGACGTTCTTGGAAGAACCATGTATAAAAGCCGTGGAAGGTACAGGTTGTAGACTGTACAACCTTGGAGGGACTATACATAGCATGCGTATATGTAGCTGGCAAAGGAGAAATCTGTTTGCTGAGTCCGGTATCATAAGGAAAGTGGGTTCAGAGCTGAAGACGCAGTGGTTCAGTAACTGGCACGCAGTGGTTGCCTGTGTTTTAACATTATCTTCTATTTTCATTGTTCCAAGATAAGCATTCAGTTTGTCAGTTTGTGGTCCTTATTTCTTTGGGGACAAGAATAATAATCATATTAAATAATGATGTATAATATACCACAAGTATTTATAAATTATGCAGATATGTGACTATTTTAAAAAATACATTTTAAAAATAGGTAGTAGTAATCAAATGAATTGTTAAGATGTATCTAAGGAAATCCATCACCTGGATCAATTTAGTAAACTTAGAAAAAAATTTTTTTAAACTAATTCATAAACAGTTTATGAAATTCTTTAAAAACAATTTCTCTTTTAAAGTTTAAGTATGTGTTCTGCAGTGTTACCAATCTTACTGATAGTATGATCTTTTTGGTGAATATGTCTCTTTTTTTCCAGTTTTATTGAGATATAATTGACATATGATTTTGATGTCTCTAGTTCTCTCATTCCAAATTAATGATGTTCACTGTGAACACATGATAGAGGGACAAGCTAGTGAATTAGATGGGGAGGTTACACCTGCAACCAGGTAGAGGTTAGTGTTTGGAATGATAAGCAGTGCTCTCCATGGCTTTGGAAATTAAAGGGAACCAAAGGCTCAGGTGCCAGGAGGCCAGGCCAGTCTGTGGAATGTTCTGAAAAGTCTGAGGAATCCTTAAAAGGATCTGGGATCAGTCAGTCAGAACAGAAATAGAAAAGGTCAGTCAAAAGAGTCAAGCAGTTAGAGGTTGATGCCAGGAAGTCACAGACATCAAGGCAAATTTATTCTTTTTTTTTTTTTAATTAAAAGGGAGAACTTACTGGCTCATACACAAACAAGAAGAAGGGTAGAGTTGACCTTGAGGGTGACTGACAGGCATGGTCAGCCCTCCGTCTCCTCCAGCAGCATCTGTGTTCTCACTCTCCCAGACTTCATTCTGTGGTGGGGATGACTTCTAGCAGCTCTTGGGAACATTTTTACCTGTCAACTTTTGAGCAGAATGGGTTTCTGAAGGAAGTTACAGGTTGTAAACTACACAACCCTAAAGGGTACTATACATATTAAAGACTGTAATTTATGTATTAGGGTATGAAGTACTTTTATATACCAGTAAATGCTGTATATTGCGAAAAATTTTTAAGAGATAGAAATGAAGTGTTTTGAGAAGAGGGCACTTCAAAAAATTTACACAGGGCACAGTATGGACCAGTGTTGCTCTGGTAGACCAGCAACCCCGCTGGAGTCATGTGGAATATGGGATGAGTAGTTAACTGAAGGGGAAAAGTGAAGTGGGTGCTCTTATCAGGAAGGGTGGATGATAAATGAAGAAAGGATTCGGGCCAATTATTATAAAATGGATGTGGCCTGGAATCCTGTGGGGGTGGTTAGCAATGGCGCAGTCAGTCACGGAGCCTGAAAGAACCATGGTGTGATCTTTCAGGTCTTAACAAGGAGAACCACCGTGCATCCCCCTTCATTCTAAACATTGAGAAGCTCAGAATCCAACTCATGGCTCTCATGACCTACACTTCTGTGATCTACATTTCCCTCTGTTCTTTACTTGCTGTTATAATTTATGTTTTTTCTTGGTGTCAGTTTTTACTTTTTACTTATAGTGTACTTTTTACTGTATATATTTTTTGCCAGTAATTATCTCAAATCTTCTTGAGATTGGATGACGAACAGACAGATGATGGAAAGAAGCATGTGGCTGAAGGGATGGAAGGGCCCTACTAGGAAAACAAGAGTGAGGCAGAGGCTTTGAAGGATTTTTGTCTCTCAGCTGTGATCTCTTCATATGTCTGCTAAAGGGTTCATATGCAAGATTAATTAGCAGTAGTTCTTCTTTATACCTGAGAAGGAATGTCATTCAGTTGAAGAACGTAGATGCAAGCTCTAAAGAACAATGCATAAATTTCTTTTTTGCAATCACTCCAACATTGTTTTAAGGAACATACTCTATAAAGTGAGTGGCTTACTCATATCATATTTACTTACAGAAATGTATAGCAAGGGGATCATTAACAAATAGCCTTGTAACCTTGTAAGTTGAAAGCTTTCACTTAAAACAGAAAGAATAGCTAATTGTATTGAATTCTTACTACAAGGAAATACTGTACTGAGTGCTTCATATTTTTATCTTACTTTTCACAACTGCCCTATTGCATAGAACTACTGTTATCCCTGGTTCGTAGATAAAGTGAACCTCGGAAGGGTTAAACAGATTTCAGGGGTACAGAGCTAGTAAATGGGGGAGCTAGGATTCTAGTCCTGGTATTCTGACCCTATAGCTTCACAGGAAGCATTATAAATGTTTTCTAGTTGGAAGTCTCGTTGCAGTGCTAAAGACATCACAGGAAGTATCATGGAAATACATTTCCCATTATCAGATATGGAGCAGCATCGTGGTATGATGGCAAAAGTGTCCTGACTTTGCCATATTTAGTTGCATGGACTTGGGCAAGTCTCTTGGCTTTTCTGACCCCTGGTTTTCCTCATAGATAAAATAGTGATAATAATAGTAAGCTTTTGATTTAAATGTGTGGGGGGGAAAAGGCAGACACATAATAGGCATTTAATATTAGATAGGCTTATTAGTATTAAAAGGTGCCACAAATAGGATTGTTACAACTAAGTAAAGTAACGTTAGGTGTTATGAAAACATGGGTATGTGGAGTCTTGGAACCCCAGACGCAGGACACTAGGTCTTCGAAGGAACTGGTGAAGAGGAGGGTGGCTCCTCGGCCTCCGAGGCTCCTGCGAAGAGACTCTAAGCAGCTGTAGGAGGGACAGGCTCTGGTTTACTCTTCAGAGAAAAACACTGGACAAGACCAGTCTCATCTCTGATCTCCTCCTTCTAACTGTGTTTTTGGTGCCCTGCTTTCCCCAGGGACATCAGGCTTGCCCTTGGGGTAGCCTGGTGAGGAAGCCCAGTGTGACACCGATTGTTCCTTGTCCACCCTGAGACCCGTATGTTGTTTTCTTACCCAGACCTGAGACTCCTTTGCTGGACACAGTTCTTCCATACTTGGAGATCAAGAGCTTGGGAAACAAATATCAACTGACACAAGAAATGAGTTAATTTACATTTACATGCTATTAGTGCATTATTCAATAAGTGTAAATGCCAGTTTAATTTCCTATTGTAAGAATTCATATATTCAAAGAACTTTAAAAGATTTTATATATTTATTTGAGAGAGAGAGAGAGAAAGGAAGAGACGAGCACAGAGGGAGGGGTAGAGGGAGAAGCTGTGGGACTCGATCCCAGGATCCTGAGATCATGACCTGAGCCAAAGGCAGATGCTTAACCAAGTGAGCCATAGAGGTGCCCCTCAAAGAACTTTAATGAATAGTAGATATCACCGAAGAGAACTTTAAAATCATTTCATTTTTGTCTGAGTGCTTTCTGGAAGCCTCTAGTAAATTGATAGTCATAGGTCATTGAGAAAAGAAAAGTATATCCTAAATTACTTTCTTCAGTCATTCTTCCTAAAGCTAAAGCAATAAATGCGTGAATTCACCAAGCTTCAGTTTGCTTGTTTGTTTACATGAGTAATGAGACTATGTTAATGAACACAAGTTGGCAGTAAGGTGAGGTGTGTGTGAGGAAGTGGGGGCGGCCAGGGCTGGCTTGGTCAGGAGGTGAGGGTAAGTGGAGACATCGCTTCTTGGCACCTCTCTCTCTTTAGGAATTCACACTGTCTCCTCAGAGCCTCTCAACAGCCTGTGGGGACAGCAGAGCAGGATGCCTGGCCCCTTTTACAGTTGGAGAAACGGGGTCCAGTGCTCAGAACTCAGTGCTCACCAGTATGCTCAATTTCTTTATTCATTTTGTTATATGCCCTGAAGAATGGCTAAGGATGACTTTAAATTGTATTTTTTCTTGATTTTATTTTATTAAAAAAATTTTTTTAAAGTACTGTCCACACTGGGCATGGAGCCCAATGTGGGGCTTAAACTCACAACGCTGAGATCAAGAGCTGAGCTGAGATCAGGAAATCAGACGCTTAACTGACTGAGCCACCCAGGCACACCTCTGATTTTATTTTAATGATTAATCATTTTTAAGTTTTCTTTAGGATCATGTATTCTCTGACTGACTATTGTTGCTTTTACAATACCTGATAGACAGGGTCCACAGGTTGGTCAGTATTCACAAGCAAAATACACTGACCAGATAATTTTGTATACCTGAATTTTTATTAATCAGACTTTAAAAACTAGGTTTTGGAAGCCATCAAAGAAAAAAAAAACAGTGGCAGTTTGACCTGTGTGTGACCTTATGTGTTAGCTACTTGAGTAATCAGATTGAAAATCTTGGTAGTATAAAATGCATTCTACAGTCTCATCCAAAAAGGGTTTGGTTTAGGATTAGGCAGCTGAGTTAAAAGGAGCTATATTTTGAATAATTTTTAAAAATATTATATATTTAATTCTATGATATTGAAGTACTTATGGTGCCCTTGATCACATTGTAGTTACAGTTGTATTTTAGTCTGTCTCACTGAACTTAAGGGCTAGTTATTTGCATTGAACCTAAAACAAAATGAAGTGTAATTGTAGGTTAGTGGCATAGCTGTTGTTTTCCCATAAAATAATAGGGGCATTCTTAGACCCAAGTTTATAGTTTTAAACATCAGCAGAAATGCGAAGATCTAATTATCTTTAACATTATACCTCATTGGTTAAAATAAGGAATTCCTTAAAGATAAGACTAAATGACTTGTGTAGAAATAAATGATGGGATGCCCTGCAGGAGTCTTCATAGTCTCTCCCCTGCGTACATTTCCGGCTTCATCATTCTCCTTCCCTCCTACTAACCAGTCACTATGCTAGCCCAAGTGCTGCAGTTACCTGAGCAAGCTGGTTGGTCTCCCACTTCCCCCCACTGTCTTGTCGTTTCTTCCCTGGCCCCGCTGATATACACTTAGAAGATCCAGCTCAGGCATCTTTTCTTTTGATATTTTCCCCTAGTTAGAATTTCCTGCACTCTGTACCCACTCTTTATTGTATACCTTTCCTTCTGATCATTCACGATCTCTTCTTTATCTCTGAACACGTGCTTCTACCTCTGCTCCACTGAGGGTCTCCTAAAGGCAGGGCCCATGTTGGAGGAATTTCTGTGTTCATAGCAGCAAAGGCATATCACACACAGACGGAGCTCATGGAACCGTGTGTGGAAGGGAAGATGAAAGGAAGGATGGGAGACAGAAGGAAGGAATTATGCTACATTAATCAATATCCATTATTTAGTATCAAAATCTTAATCTGAGAGTGAAATTTTCTGAATTTCTTGGGTTTTTTTTGTTTTTGTTTTTGTTTTTTCTTCCAACTAACCAACCATTAAATTATGTGCTGTTTCTCTCTTGTGTACCGTCCCTTCCCTGGGGTGTGAGTACACCAGAGAGCTGTGGGAAATCTGCCTGGAGGCGGGTGTCCTGGATGAACTCATCTACCTGATTCTGAGTGAGAATGCCACATTTTTGTCACTTCTACTCTGTGATCTTAGTTTGTGTAACCTCTTGTGTCTCATTGTTCTTGCTTGTAATTTGGGGAGAATAACACTTCTTTTACCTCAAGAGGTTCCTTGGAGAACCAGATGCAACAGTGTTTCTGAAAGCACTTTGAAAAGTGTAAAGTGTTATCTCAATGAATGGAGGGAAGCATTCCTGACAGGCCCAGCGGGGATTTTCTCACTCTGGGGGACCTTTGATCCGAGTGTGTCCTGATTGCTTGTAAAACACGGGAATTGGTATCTACAGTTACAATTTATTTCACCAGATTAGATCCTGGGCAGCATTTATGCCGCTGATCTGCCTTGGTGAACGTTGCCTCTAGATCAGGAAAGTGGCCTTTATTTCTGCTTGAATCAACTCCTAGCCTGGTATATGAGCCCAAGAAGAGACATATGTGTTAACAAGGGCAGTGTGTCAGCCCAACAAGGGAAAATTAATCCCAGTTCGTTCTGCTTTTAAGTTTTATGTTAAACTCTCTTTAAAAAGATTTTATTTATTTATTTGAGAGATGGGTGAGGGTCAGAGGGAATAGGAGGGAAAGAGAGAATCTCAAGCAGACTCTGCACAGAGTACGGAGCTTGATGTGGGGCTGGGTTCCATGACCTTGAGATCATGACCTGAGCCAAAACCAAGAGTCAGATGCTCAACCCACTGAGTCACCCAGGTGGCCCTGTTTTATGTAAAACTCTCTTAAATATTAAGATGATAAAAAATTACGTGAACATGGTAAGTTTTACACTTTAAAGCAATGCTCATTTTCTAGCCCTCTTATTTTTCTGCCAGACAAGATCATGATGCTTTTGACACGGTTGAAATTACCATTTATTTCCTCCCTGTCATAAGAATACACTTTCCAGGGATAACCATACTTTTGTTGATGCTTCTTTGTACCAGGGCTTGTGTTTGAAATCTCTGCTGCTTTTATTCCTGCTTAAATGGCACTTCCCAATCAGTTTTGCACAAAAATGATGTATAGTGTTCCTTGAGCATTTTGCTCAAGGGATATTGAGAACTCCTTACATTCCAATACAAGAATCAAAATTCAGGGAGAAAAAAGCCCATGGTCTCTATATAATAGAGAGCATTTTGTGATAGGGAACAGCTTAGAAACAATACAAGGCAAAATAAGTGAACAAAACAACCCACAGTGTGTCCTGTGTCCCTTGGATACAGATGTCAACAACAGAGTGACAGTGATCACTTGTCAATCAGGAGCTGGTTGCCATATGAGTTTGTTCTCTCTGAGCAGATTGGACCAAATGATACATGTTGTGTACACTGAAGGGGAAAATTAAAATGATTTGGGTTTTTTTGGTGCTCAGAAACCACCCCTGTTCATTACACTGGAAATTATTTTTCAAATTTTGATATTGAGCACAACAGAAGAAAATGATTCAGGAGGAAGGCAATGGAGAATCGGAAGGATGCAGCCATGAGAGATTTCAGGTAGTACGGGGGAAATGCCTTACCTTAGAGCAGAAAGAGGAGCTGAGGAAATCATTCATGTTACCAGCTACGTACTAACTGCCAACAGGGACAGGGCACCGGGATTTCCTTATTGCCGAGTCCACGTGGTGACCCCAGTAGTGACCCCAACATTGTCCCTCATCATGAGGAAGAGATTGTTCTCCTTAGTGTTGTTTAAAATTGAGGTGTCATTGACATATAACAGAATTCACTCTTTGTGTGTGTTGTGTACAGTTTGGGGAGTTGAAATCAACAAGGTCACTACCACGATCAAGACTGGGAAGTGTTCCCTTATCCCCCTAGTCCTCTAGTGCCCATTTAAAGTCAACCCCTGCCCTCTCCTCAGCCCCTGGCAAGTTTCAATATTGATGGTTTTGCCTTTTCCAGAATGTCATGAAGGGGAAATCTTACATTATGAGGTCTACTGACTGTGACTTCTTCCACTTAGTATAAGGAATTTTAGATTCATCTGTGTTGTTGATGTATCAGAATTCATTCCTTTGTATTGCTGAGTACTGTTCTGTTGTGTGGCTGTACCACAGCCTCTTGGTTCATTCACCAGCTGAAGGATATATTTGGGTGGTTTTGGAGAAATTAGGAGTAAAGCTAGTACAAACAATTATGTATAGGTTTTTGTGTAACCATATGCTTTCATTTCATTTGTTTTCATTTCTATCTAGCAATGAGATTGACAGTTACATGGCAAAAATATGGCCCACTTTCATAAGAACAATTTTTTTTTATTTTTTATAAACACATAATGTATTTTTATCCCCAGGGGTACAGGTCTGTGAATCGCCAGGTTTACACACTTCACAGCACTAACCATAGCACATACCCTCCCCAATGTCCATTACCCCACCCCCCTCTCCCAACCCCCTTCCCCCAGCAACCCTCAGTTTGTTTTGTGAGATTAAGAGTCATTTATGGTTTGTCTCCCTCCCGATCCCATCTTGTTTCTTTTCTTCTTTTCCTACCTCCCCAACCCCCCATGTTGTATCTCCACTTCCTCATATCAGGGAGATCATATGATAGTTGTCTTTCTCCAATTGACTTATTTCACTAAGCATGATACCCTCTAGTTCCATCCATGTCATTGCAAATGGCAAGATTTCATTTCTTTTGATGGCTGCATAGTATTCCAAGGTGTATATATACCACATCTTCTTTATCCATTCATCTGTTGATGGACATCTAGGTTCTTTCCATAGTTTGGCTATTGTAGACATTGCTGCTATAAACATTGGGGTGCACGTGCCCCTTCGGATCACTACGTTTGTATCTTTAGGGTAAATACCCAGTAGTGCAATTGCTGGGCCATAGGGTAGTTCTATTTTCAACTTTTTGAGGAATCTCCACGCTGTTTTCCAGAGCGGTTGCACCAGCTTGCATTCCCACCAACAGTGTAGGAGGGTTCTCCTTTCTCCGCATCCTCGCCAGCATCTGTCATTTTCTGACTTGTTAATTTTAGCCATTCTGACTGGTGTGAGGTGATATCTCATTGTGGTTTTGATTTGTATTTCCCTGATGCCGAGTGATGTGGAGCACTTTTTCATGTGTCTGTTGGCCATCTGGATGTCTTCTTTGCAGAAATGTCTGTTTATGTCCTCTGCCCATTTCTTGATTGGGTTATTTGTTCTTTGGGTGTTGAGTTTGATAAGTTCTCTATAGATTTGGGACACTAGCCCTTTATCTGATATGTCGTTTGCAAATATCTTCTCCCATTCTGTCAGTTGTCTTTTGGTTTTGTTGACTGTTTCCTTTGCTGTGCAAAAGCTTTTGATCTTGATGAAAACCCAATAGTTCATTTTTGCCCTTGTTTCCCTTGCTTTTGGTGATGTTCCTAGGAAGATATTGCTGCGGCTGAGGTCGAAGAGGTTGCTGCCTGTGTTCTCCTCAAGGATTTTGATGGATTTCTTTCTCACATTGAGGTCCTTCATACATTTGGAGTCTATTTTCGTGTGTGGTGTAAGGAAATGGTCCGATTTAGTTTTTCTGCAAGTGGCTGTCCAATTTTCCCAACACCATTTATTGAAGAGGCTGTCTTTTTTCCATTGGACATTCTTTCCTGCGTTATCGAAGATTAGTTGACCATAGAGTTGAGGGTCTATTTCTGGGCTCTCTATTCTGTTCCATTGATCGATGTGTCTATTTTTGTGCCAGAACCATACTGTCTTGATGATGACAGCTTTGTAATAGAGCTTGAAGTCCGGAATCGTGATGCCACCAACTTTGGCTTTCTTTTTCAATATTCCTTTGGCTATTCATGTTCTTTTCTGGTTCCATATAAATTTTAGGATTATTTGTTCCATTTCTTTGAAAAAATGGGTGGGATTTTGATAGGGATTGCATTAAATGTGTAGATTGCTTTAGGTAGCATAGACATTTTCACAATATTTGTTCTTCTAATCCAGGAGCATGGAACATTTTTCCATTTCTTTGTGTCTTCCTCAATTTCTTTCATGAGTACTTTATAGTTTTCTGAGTATAGATTTTTAGCCTCTTTGGTTAGGTTTAT
>PISX010009910.1:0-73222 GCA_004024625.1 Mellivora capensis | reverse complement strand
GGAGGGTTCCCCTTTCTCCACATCCTCGCCAGCATCTGTCATTTCCTGACTTGTTAATTTTAGCCATTCTGACTGGTGTGAGGTGATATCTCATTGTGGTTTTAATTTGTATTTCCCTGATGCCGAGTGATGTGGAGCACTTTTTCATGTGTCTGTTGGCCATCTGGATGTCTTCTTTGCAGAAATGTCTGTTCATGTAATGACCCTTCTTTAAATATAAATAACAAATACCACTTGCTGCTCTTCTTTGAAGAATTAAAATTGATTTTCTCTTTCTGGATGAGATGATCTGGCTTGAGTGAACACACAGTGGCTCCTATCACAAATGACTTTGCAAAATTTGCTCTGAAGAAAACAAAATGTGGCTATGGCTGAGATCCTTTTTCAAGTATTGAACAAAGTTCAAGCCATGAAAGGGTACAACCTTCTGACAAACAGAAGTCATGTCAGAAGAGTTGTCTTGTGGGTCCAAAAAAGTTCTTCCAAAACTCTTGTTCTGAGGCTGCAAAAGTCAAGGAAGCCTTATACAATTCTACAACAGCCTAGTCAACATTTAATGTGGTGACTGAAGTCACTGGTGAAGAAAGCCTAGCTTACTGTTAGTGGGATGATTCATCTATAGGAAATATAATTCTTTCTTCTCTTCTCACTAGTTTTAGGGATCTGGGGCTGAGCAGCTCTGTCTCAGGAGTAAAACTGCCAAGGAAAACAATACATGTGGTCAATGAACCATCCTGGGCCAGAGACCATGATTTTGTGAAAGCCACTTAGAAATGGACTAAGAAATACAGTTCCTATTCCATAAAAGAGAGCAACTGCCCAAGAGACTTCCAGGATCAATAACAGTTCTCTAAGATCAATCCTGTCTCCTCCTCTTATGTTGCAAAGTTCCATAGATTTCTAATTCTAAGTATAGTTTAAAATTACAATATATTGAACATTTGGGCATTTCATTAAAACTTGGGCTGTTCTTTTAATACTTTTCCCTTATTTTTTTTCTTTCTTTCTTTTTTTTTAATTTCACTACCTTAGTTCCATAACTGGCAAGTGAAGGGGAATAGCATTTACATTGTCACCCGAAAGCTACAACCACACATTGTGCTTTGCCGCAGTGCCTCACATTTGGGGAAGGTTTTTATCACTCAGTACAAATACATTTTAATTGTTGTCTGAACAAAGACATCCCAACCAATCTCTTTGTCTGGGTGTGCAACGTTGTATTTCTGAAATATGAATTCCTGGCAAACAGTGCACCCACCTGGCACCAAAGAAAAATTACATAACAATGTGCATGCATTCGGGTCCTCAGAGCTCTGAGTTGCACTTGCTAACTCAACACTGCATTTTCTGCAGTGCATAATCTGTGGATGACAAATGGTCTCTCTCTCTAATAGACCATGAAGCAAAGGTATTCAAATATTCTTTGTGTCCTCCTTCTCCTTCTTTTTCTCTTTTTTATTTTTCTCTTTTAATATTAGGAATTACACTCAATTACTTCTTTTCATAGGTGATAAAACTGATGCTCAGAAAGGTTAGTAAGGGGCAAAAGAGGGCCAGAATTAGAAACTATGACCTAAAAACAGCTTTGATCCACAAGTATTAAAAAAGGGTCAGAGCAACTTCTCCTGAGGCTCTGTTAGAGTCAATAACATTTCAATGAAAAACGCATTCAGCTGATTCTATAACAGACGCTATAAAAATGTAGCAGGTAATAGCAAGGATAGAAAAAGCAACCCTCACAGAAATTTAGAAAGGAGAATCTTCCTTTAGTCCTCAAACTGGATATCATTCTCATGGAATTTCCTCCATAAAAGGTGATAATGTATTATAGATCTAAGGGACCCCTTCACACTCTTAAGTGATTCTGTACATATAAGATTAAAACCATTAAAATAATTTTTTTCTTGAATTACATTTTCACTGAGACACAAAAATTTCCTATGCATATTCTTATACTATAGGTAGACTAACTTTCCAACGTTAATCAATCTTTATTTCTTACTTATAAGAATATTTGCACTGGTCAGTTTGTGATTTTTTTGGATATACATACACATGTGTATGATACATACATTCCATAAATTCAAAATGTCATTAAATATGATGCCAGTTTTAAATTTTTTTCTAAATTATATATTTTCTGTATAGAAACCATCTTAGCAGACCTCTTCACTGTGTCTTCATTTTCGTCACTATCACTAAAAATGGCTTTTAGTCTATCAGTTTCATAGACTGCTTTCTTGGTCAAGCTTTCTTTTTCCAAAAAAAAAAAAAATGAGGATTACCTTCCTAAAAATATCCTTGTGCCCAGACTACAGTGGATAGTGGAGACACTCTCCAGACTTCTTTCATAATGCAGTCCCCAGTCAGACAGTCTGTCTAACAGGCGAAACATTCTTAAACAACCAATCACTGTAACTATTACAGTGTCCTCCAACCTCAAAGGTAATGATATTGGACCCTGTTTTCAGTCCCAAGTTACAGTTAAGATGGGATAGAAACAATTCTCACATATCCCTAGACACACACACACACACGCACACACACACACACACACACACACACAGAGTCAGGAATAATAAACAGAGACTGTAAGCCATGTAATAGGAAAAGCAAAGTCAGTGCTATAAACATGGCTTCCTGTTATTCAGAGAACAACCTGAACATTCATTCATTCTGGTTATACCAATAAATGATACTGCTACAACTACAAATCAGGTCATTCTTCTTCCAAAAACTTTCCAATACAAGAGAAAAAAATGTCAACAAGTTTGAATAAAATATACAAGAGGGGAAAACAAGGCAAATGTTTTAGTACTTTATAAGACTGTTAAGACCTATCAAGAAGCGGTATAAATAGGATATAGTCTGCTCCATTTTGTCTAGTATTTATTCTTTCCCTGAAGTCTTGTCCCTATGCTCACTGTTTCGATTTTAATTTAGACTCCCTCTTATCTCCTCAAAATATCCTTTCATCCAAAGACCAAAGTTAATGTTTATTATTAACTCTCCTTTTATTAATTGGCATGTGAAGGACAGTGCCAAAAATATTTACTAGTCAAAATTCCCAGTGCATTTTAATTTTGTAGCAGATCTTTATGGTTACTCGGGTTAGAGACTGGATTCCTTACTCATATTCTTTTTCTGTTTTGGGTTTTTCTTATCCCATACAGTGTTAAAAGCCGACACTGCATGCTAGCCTACCATAGGGTCATACCCACTGTGGGCATCCAAGTAACTCTCTGGACACCAATAAAGATTAGATGAATAGGCACAAAGCTATTGAAAAGGTCAATCCGTATTCATCACACGTTTTTATCAAAGTTCTTTCTTTGGCTGATGTTCAAGAATAAAAAGATAAACAAAACAAAACAAAAACAGAAAGGAAAAGCTTTCTTAATATTTTCAACTTTTTCAAGAATAAGTTGTTTTGCTTTACCGTAGTTTGAAAATATGTCATTTTGCGAGATTGATCCAATACTGGGATAAAGAATATGTTCTGAAAATCTCTTTTAGAAAGATTTATAATATTAACCTCAGGCTATTTTAAGTCCTCGTTGATCTTTATGAAAACAGCCAAGAGATCCATTTGTTTTCCAAATAGTAGAAAGTCTCTGTTACCTTTTGTCAACCATGATTGAACAAATGACTTTGGGTCAAAGTGATTCAGTTGTGAAGTGCCTGGGGTCCTGCCAGCCCCCTGGAATACAGACTCAAAAAGCAGTCACTTTGGACATGAGCTGCCCATTGCAGCCAGGGGCTAAGTAGTCCTATTCAATTTTTCTGGGACTAACATCATTATGGACCATCTTAAACTCAGGATTAATAGGAACTAGTGCAGTAGCTCTATGTCGATACATGGCCAGAATGCCTGGTCAGAAACTGAATGTTCTCTCACACTACTGAGTCCGATTTTTCATTACTGTTTTCTGTCTATGCAATCAATTAATTATGTGATAATTTCAGTGAAGCACTCAGTTTCTTGATTGTTCTTTATTTTCCTAAACACTCTAAGATCTGTCCAAGGCATTGCACTAGGATAGCAGACATCCTATTTAGCTGGTAGGGAGTTAGAATCGCTCTACAGTCTTGTTCAAATCAAGTCACTTTTGCCAGACCTCTATTCTCAAAGAACTTCTTCTGTCACATTTTACCACCATTATGACATTTTTCTTTTTTAAAACAAGTTGGTGATGAAGAATGTCTGAGTACTCTGTCTCTCGTGAAGCCACTATTTCTAAATTCTTCCCACGGTTACTTGCAGGAGTACACCATTATAGCTCTTAACTGCACATAGAAATAAACATCGTTAATATTCTCAGGAATACATAGATTCCCCCATCAGACGTGTTCGAAATACATGCTCTCAGTATGGGATTTGGATTGAAATTAATGCCACTATGACTTAAGCATCCTCTAAAGGTGGACATGGATAGAGACACTCGACACAAGACCATATCTGTGCACTAGGACTAGTGTTACAAAGTCTGCAGGAGGAACTCAAAATTTAAGTTAAAAACATGGGGTCTGAAAAACAGAGGAAAAAAAGGAAACAAAGCTTAAAACAACATCCCACTCAAACTACAGAAAATGGCTCTGAGTGCAGTCCTAAACTGCTATTTGAGTCCTACAATAAATGTTAGTCCTGAGTTCATAGTTTAGCCCTAAATTCATATTTTAGAACTAGATCCATATTTCAGTCCTAAATTCATAAGATGAGTTTCGTCCTAAGTTGATTGATAGGAAAACATAAGAATTTGCAACCCTTTATTTCCTCCTCTCTATTATTACTATTATTATTATTATTTTGATCATCGGTGTTGCTTTGTTTAAGACATTGCTTGTTGTTTACCATTCAGGATTCTTATGCAGCCAAAATAGTTTTCTACAGATGGCAAATGCAAAACAACAACAACAACAACAACAAACCCAAGTTGGTGAGCTTAAAAAATCACTAATGGGCCACATAAAAAATCATTAATGGGACAAACTGCTCCTTGATTTTGTTCTAAATCCTTGCCCTCTACATCACCCACCTCCCAATGAGCACTCCTCTGTGTGAGCACGCACGCACACACACACACACACGTGCACACACACACACACACACAAACACCCCATTCTAGCTACAGTCCAGCAGCCTAGTCAATTTAGGATTCATTATGAATCTGAAGTCTTTTTCTATGCCTATATCCTATCTTCATTTGGCCTTTGTTACTAACATGTTTGAGTTGGTACTAAGACTACCTAATATATGTCAATGATGAAATTATTTTCTCAAGACACAATCAGTTTATTAATTTGTTTAATGCATTGTATATTTATACCTGACTTCAAGAAGTTCACAGTCTGGTTTTGGCATTTGTCTTTGGGTGCCCTTGAGTATATTTTTCTTTTACTGTGTTACATCTGGATGTGTCATGCATTTTTGATTGTCAGCTCCCAGAGGACAAGGAACTTGCCTACTTATCTTGCTCCGCAGAGAATCACACACATATCAGTACTTAGCAAGTCTTTTCTCCTGCTGCTACTGATGATGATTAATAGCATTCTTCTCCAGCATTCTCCAAACCCTTACAAAATACATTAATTATTTCCACAGGTACCAAGGGAGGAAAGAAAGTATCATTACTGACATTTAAGGAATGAGGAAAATGAAGTACTGTGTATTTAGGTAAAGTATCCAAAGCTGTATAATAAATAAGCAATAAGAATCAAATAAAACAAACTTTGTTGCCTCTTCTTCCAGTTCCTATTCCAATTCAACGCAATTTGATTTAATACTTTAATGAGTCTTTATGCAGAGTATTTTGTTAGGTGCTATAAAAGGAATGAGTCAATATGCTCCACCTCTTACCTCAAAGAAGAAAAGTAAGAAGATTAGATATACAAATAAGTAACAATTAGATAGCACTTTATTTCAGTTTAGGGTGGATTTAAGCAATACTATGGTATGAAAAATATACTGCCAGGATATGAGGGATACAAATAGGAAAAAATATACTCTTTATCAGTACTCAAAATGTGGCAAAAATGATAGGGAAAATGGAATGTTTTTCAGTTTGTGATAGGTCTTATTTAAATGCTAAAGAGGATACAAATGGAAGATAACAGTTCTGATTAGTAGGAGATACGGATCTGAAAAGGCTTAGGTTCAAAGGTGGCAATTGTAGACTTTGAGACACTTTAGTCTGGTGACAGACTGTATATATATTGGAAAAGAAAGAGAAATGAAGGTAAGTCACTGGGGAAGAGGCATCAAGTTTCAAGTGGGAAGGCATGTTAAGCAGCTATTGTGAAGTTAAGGTGTATGGATGATGAGGGTCTACATTACAAAAGTAGTAATAAGATTAAAGAAAGGAGAATGAATTAGAAACTTGGAGTTAAATAATGTGAAGAGAGAAGGCAAAGTGAACTAAAAGTCAGTAAAAACTTTCTGCAAATAATAATTAATTTCCAGGTTAATTATGCTATATTAAGTTCAAGAAGAAGGTAGAGTTGTTGGGAAAGGTCTGGAACAAAGTCAGATTTAAACTTAATTCTGAATGATGCCTAAGGGCAGATATGTGGGAGTTTTCATGGTGGTCCTCAGTACTTCCTTGGCATCACAAGTAAAGGCTGTTCTCGATTTTCACTGAACCACTGCACTGTCTTCTTAATATGTGAAGAGGCTTGTTCAACTTTACCTTAGTTTCTTATGTGTTCTACAGACTTCCATTTTTGTATTTACTTGACTTTTTTCATCTTTTCTTTCTCAAAACTTCTCACAAGATAATAAATAGACTGCATTTTTACTTCCTCCAATATTCAAAAATCTCATGAAATTTGGTAACTTTTGTGACGCTTTTCCTAAGTAACTGATAGAAAGAGGTTTCTGATATTTTTTTGAATGTTTAAAAAGGGTTAAGCACTGTTCTCGGCTCTTTAACTGTAACTCTTTCCATCCTCACAATAGTTCATTGAGGTAAGTAACATTAACAGTCCCAATTGAAAAATGAGAAGTCGTAACTTCCCCAACATTTCACAGGTACTATGTAACAAAACCTGGACTTTTTTTTTTTAAGATTTTATTTACTTGAGAGAGAGAGAGAGAACCAGAGAGCACAAGCAATGGGAGTAGCACAAGGAAAGGGCAAGGAGCCTGATATGGGGCTCAATCTCAGGATGCTAGGATTATGACCTGAGCCAAGGGCAGACGCTTAACCAACTGAGCCACCCAGGCATCCCAATACCTAGACTTTTTTTTTTTTTTAACATATAATGTATTATTTGCTTCAGGGGCACAGGTCTGTGGATCATCAGTCTTACACAATTCACTAACACTCACCATAGCACATAGCACATCACCATAGCACATTCTTTCCCCAAAGAAAACCTAGACTTTTAAACACAAGAATGCACTATATTCCCAGCAGCACAACACTTTAAATAAGAAAACTCCTTTTATCATCACGTTCAAGTTTGGTTGTAATAACTACAACTTATTTCTTTCTAAACATAGGGCTTTGGTGGAAGGTTACTAGTGTGGGAATCCAGTTCCACAAAACACATGGGGACTTAAATGTCCATTCTTTGAAATGGTCAAGAACCAGAAAATTCTGGAAGAACATTAAACAAGAATTGGGACCACAAAAAGACTATTAGGACAACTGCTTAACAACTGGAATAGGCTGGTAAGAAAGCATCAATAAGTATACTTCGGATGATTTGCTTCCAGATATTCCCCAATCTTTCCATAAATTTGCTCAGTGTTCAAATTCTTTAGCAAGATGACTATAACTTAGTTACTAAACTGTTCTTTCACTGACCCCATATAAAGAAAATGAAAACTAGATACTGTCTCAACAGGAAAACTAGGCCGCTATTAGGGAAAAGCAGAAGATGTTGAAAAAGAAAAACTAACACAGCCTTCTAGCAATGAAGACTTCTATCCACATTCATAGCTGTGATATAGAAAGACTGTCTAAATAATTTATGATATTTATAGCCAGGATAATCAAGAAGCTCACAAACTATTTTTTATGTTTCAATGTCAAAATGAACTATTATTTGTTTTCCTTAGAATCCTTACATTATTCTTTACACTGTTCATTTATTTCCTTACTTCAATTAATGACTATGGTTCATATTAGATGAATCAAGAGTTTATAGTTTATAATTTTGCTAACTGAATATCACCTTCCATATTCTGGGCCAGTAAATAAGCCTCAGCATATTTAAAATCATTGGAATTATATGAGTGGGTCTCTCTACCACAATGAAATCAAACTACAGATCAATAACAGGAAATTAAGAAGAAAATCTCCAAATACTTGGATATTAAATAACACACTTCTAACCAATCGTTCAATGAAACAGGAACTCTTAAGTGAAATTTTAAAAAATACACTGAACTGAATAAAAATGAAAACAAAACATGTAGAATCAAAACTTATAGAATGTAGCTAAAATATTCCTGAAGAAAAAATTTATAATACTGTGCTCAGTTTATAAAAGAGGACAGGTCTTGAATTAATATAAGCCCCCACATTAATATTTTTTAAAAAAGGAAATGAACCCAAAGCAACCCCAGTAAAAGAAATAATATAAAACACAAATCAATTAAATTGAAAACAGAAAAACAGTAAAGAAAATAAATAAAACAAAAAGCTGGTTCCTTGAAAAAAAATCAATAAAATTGACAAACCGACTACAAGACTGACAAAAAAGAGTCAACACAAATTACCAGTACCAGGAATTAATTAGTGATCATCACTATAGATTACAAAGACATAAAAAGGATAATAAAGGAATACTATAAACAAGATTATACATGTAAATCGACAACTTAAATGAAATAGACCAATTATATGAAAAGCATAAACTACCAAAACTATCCTAATATAAAAGAGGTAATCTGAATAATCCTATAACCTTTAAAGATATAAAATTATAATCAATAAACTCTTAAAAAGGAGATCTCAAAGCCCAGATTATTTCACTGGAGAATTCCACCACATTTTTAGTGGTACTCCATCTCTTCCAGAAAAAAGAAGGGGTGGGGGATGTCAAACTTAATTATATAAGGTGGTATTACCAAAATAATACCAAAATGAAAGATACCAAAATGAAAGAAAGAAAATTTAAAAAAAAATAGACAACTATAGCTCAATATCCCCCATGTACACAGATGCAAAAATTCTCAACAAATAATTAAATTTAATGCAATAATACATCACAACAAATGGGGTTTGTTTCAGGGAGGCAAGACTGATTCAGTGTTCAAATGTCAGTCAATCAACCCATTTCATTAATGGACTAATGCAAAAAAACAGAAGTCCTAGCCAGTGCAATAAAGCAAGAAAAGGAAACAAAAGCATAGATTATAAGGGGAGAAATAAAGTTGTCCCTATTGGCAGCTGACATGATGGTCTGTGTAGAATACCTCAAAATATTAAAACAATAAATCCAGATTAGCAAGCTTATAAAATACAAGATTAACAGAGAAAAAAATCAGCTAAATTTCTATAAACTAGCAATGAAAATGTAGAAATAAAAAAAATTCAATTTTTAATTATTCAAAATAAAACACTTAGATATAGATTTAACAAAACATGATCAGGACTTGTATGCTCAAAATTACAAAACACTGGTGAAAGAAATCAAATAAATGGAGATGTACTATATTTGGCAAACTTAAATGTTGCATATGACAATTCTCTAAAATTAATCTATAAAATTATTGTAATTCCTATCAAAATCCCAGTAAAAGCTTTCATGTAAATAAGCTTATTCTAAAATTTATGTGGAAACGCAGAAGAATTAGAATCGTTAAAATGATTCTGGGGGAAAAAAAAAGAATAAAGTGAAGGAATAACTCTACCAGATTTTTAAGACTTAAAACATAGCTACAGTGTTCAAGACAGGGTGATATTAGTGGTGAGATGTCACAAAGATCAATAAAGCAGGAGATAAAATCCATAACAGCAGATCTACATAAAAACCAACTTATGTTTGACAAAGATGGAAAAGCATCTTTGATGAAGCATACTCTTTTAATAAGTGGAGCTGAGACAATCAGATTATCTACAAGCAAAAATAGAAAAAATACAATTGAATCCCAACCTAAACATCACACATTATACCAAATATAACTCAAAATGGATAACAGATTTACATGTAAATGTGAAACTATAAACTTTTAGAAGAAAACATAGGTAAAAAATCTTTGGGACCTAGGGTTAGGAAGAGTTCTTAGATAGTACACAAAAAGGAAAACCCATAAAAATATGCTCAATTGGACTTCATCAAATTAAAAATGTTAGATTTACCAAAGCCCTGGTTAATAGGATGAAAAGTCAAACTGAAGACTGGGAAAAATATCTGCAAACTTTATAAATGACAAATAGTCTATATCTAGACTATATAAAGGACCCTCAAAACTCAACAGTAAAAACAAAAAAACAGCAACAACAAAAATATCCAATTGGAAAGTGGGTAAAAGATATGTACAGCCATTTTATGAAAAAAAGAAAAATATACACATATATATATATACACATATATATACACATATATATGGCAAACAAACACATTAAAATATAGTCAACATCACTTGGTGTTAGGGAAATGCAATTTTGAAATCATGAAGAGATATCAATACATACATTTTAGAATATCTAAGATTTAAAAAATATAATGATAACACTAAATGCTGGAAAGAATGTCAAACATAGAATTTATCATGCATTGCTTGTGGGAATGAATACAACTTCTGGGGAGGAATATAATTCCTTTGGAAAACACCTTAAATATATGTATATGCTTATATACACACAAAAGCCTGTACATGAATGTTCATAATTACTTCATCTATAATAGCCAAACATTGAAAACTACCCAGATATCATTCAATGGGGGGAATAATTAAGCAAACTGTCACATCCATATCATGGAATAGAACTAAGCAATAAAAGGAATACTGATATATATAACAAATTGAATATGTCTTAAGGGAATTATGCTGAATGGGGGGAAAAAGGGTCTATCTCAAAATGTTACATTCCGTATGATTCCACTTATATAAATTATCCAAATGACAAAATTATAGAAATGGAGACTAGAATAGTAGTGACCAGAGGTTAAGGATGTAGGAACAGTGGGAGGTACTTGACTATAAAAGGACAGCACAAGGGAGATCTTTGTGGTAAGGGAGGAGTTTTGTGTCTTAATAGTGGGAATAGTTAAATAAATCTGTATCTGGGGCACCTGGGTGCCTCAGTGGGTTAAGCCTCTGCCTTCACCTCAGGTAATGATCTTCAGGGACCTAGGATTGAGCCCTGCATTGGGCTTTCTGCTCAGCAGGGAGCCTGCTTCCTCCTCTCTCTCTGCCTGCCTCTCTGCCTATTTGTGACCTCTATCTTTCTGCCAAATAAATAAATAAAATCTTTTTAAAAAAATCCGTATCTAGTAAAACTTCATAGAAACATATACACACACACACAAATTCATGTACAACTGGGGAAATACGGTAAGTTCTGCAGATTGTGTTCATGTCAATTTCCTGGTTTGATATTAGACTATACATGTGTAAGATGTTGCCACTGGGTGACAGTTACCTCTCTGTACTATCTTTGCAACTTCCTGTAAATCTAAATTTATTTTCTAGTGTTGGCAAAAACAGTCAGTGAAACATTAAATAGAAGTAGCAAAAGTGGGGGCACCTGGGTGACTCAGTTAAGCATCTGACTTTTCATTTCAGTTAAGGTCATGAACTCAGTGTCATAGGATTGAGCCCCACATCAGACTCTGTGGTCACTGTGGAGTCTGCTTGTCCCTCTCCCTCCCCTCACTTGCACGCTCTCGCTGTCTCTCTTTTTCTCTTTCTAAAATAAATAATTTAGGGATCCCTGGGTGGCTGAATTGGTTAAGCGGTTGCCTTTGGCTCAGGTCACGATCCCAGCGTCCTGGGATCGAGTCCCACATCGGGCTCCTTGCTCGGCAGGGAGCCTGCTTCTCCCTCTGCCACTGCCTGCCACTCTGTCTGCCTGTGCTCGCTCTCTCTCTCTCTCCCTCTCTCTCTGACAAATAAATAAATTTTTTAAAAATTAAAAAAAAAAATAAATAATTGAAAAAAAAAGAAGTGGCCAAAAAAAAAAAAAAAAGAAGTGGCAAAAGTGGACATTCTTACATTGTTCTTGATTCTAGAGTAAAGCATTAATTTTTCACCAGTATGTATAAACTTAGGTATTGGTTTTTCATAGACACCTTTCATCAGTTGAGGATGTTCCTTTTTATTCTCAGTTTTTGAGAATTGTAATTATGTATAGGTGTTGGGTTTTTTTTTTTTTAATGACTTTTCTTGTATCTACTGAGGTGATGAATGCTTTTTGAGCTTTGTTTATTAATATGACTCCTCACATTGATTTTCAGATATTAAGACAACCTTGCATTCCTGGTATATAAATCACATTTGGTCATAGTATATAATCTATTTTATATTTTTGCCAATATAAAAGCTGAAGGCTTTTGTATCTATATTCATTAGGAATACTTATCTACTGTTTTCTTTTGAAGTCTTTATATAGTTTTGTTGGGGAGCACTGACCTTTTAAAATTTGTTTGGAAATTTTCCATCCTTCTCCATTTTCTGAAAGAGTTTATAAGGGATTGATATGATTTCTTCTTTCATATTTGGTAGAATTTATTATGAATTTGGGTCTGGACTGTAGAGTAAGTTCTAAATTTTCTTCTAAGAACTGAGCTGACTGAATCTCATATATTATAATTTTATTTCATATATACTAATTTCGAAATATTTTCTAACTTCTCTTGTGATTTTTTATTACATTCATTGGTTATATAAAAGTACATTGTTTATTTTTTCAAATGTTAAGATACTTCTCAATTTCTGTTACTCATTTCTAATTTTATTCCATTACCGTAGTAGAATATGCTTTGTATGACTTTAATCCTTATACATTTGTTGAGACTTGTTAAATAGTCTAAGATTATGGTCTATCCTGAAGAATATTCCATGTGCACTTGAAAAGAATGTGTATTTTCCTCATATTGAGGGAGACATTCTATAAAAGTCATATAGGTCTAGGTGATGATAATATTGTTCTTTTATGTCCTTATTAATTTTACCTATTTTGTTCTATCAATTATTAAAAATAATATATTTAATTTTCCAACTATTATTGCTTAATGGACTATTTCTCTTCTCAATTCTGTCAGTTCTTCTTTCATACATTTTGGGGCCCTATTATTAATTATGTTCATTTATAATTATTATATCTTCCTGATGCATTAATATATTTACCATTATGAATATCCTTCTTTGTCATAATCATCTTTGAGTCTTTGTTTCATAAAGATCTTAGCATTGCTCCTGGCATTTAGTAGACTTTCTATAAAAAGTACATAAGTAAATAAATATATGTAGTGATATAGTTATTTTATAAATATTTCTTCATCACTTTATACCTAGAACTATTCTAGGCTTTAGAATATTAACTGTTATTCAATATCAGCTTTGTTGCTGCCATTTCATGTCTTTATTTATGTGCAGGTATTTTTAAATATTTATTTGTTTATTATGGTGAGTATCTCCACTAACTCTCTGTAAGACTTTAAATCTTAGCAAGGAAATTTGCTGTTTGGTTTAAAGCTTACTGTTGTTGTTGTTGTTTTTAATGAATAATGATATGCTGTAAATTGTGGTTTGATGAACCGATATCCAATATCCCATGAACCTTTATTTTATTGAGGTAGCTATGAACTTTGCAAAAGACTACATTTTCTAGCTTCCCTTATAGCTAAGTGTGGACATGTGACAAAACTCTGACTAACTAGATATAATCAGAAGTTGTAGGGTTGAATTCTAACTCAGACATCTTTAAAAAGTACATAAATGTCACTTTTATGTTTTCCTCGTTCCCCTGCTATCTGCCTGGAATACAAATGTGATTAGTTATCTTATGAGTCTGCAAATGGAAAAATATGAATGCCAAGGAATATGGGGCATAAACAGAAAAGGAGCTTGGATCCACGGTGGTTTAGTGTTAAGACCTAAGGTTAGATTTTCTATTCAGGTCTCTATTACATGCACTCAAATATAATTTCTAACTGATACAAATGATGGCCACAATGTTGCTGATGAGGAACAAGTTCCTGTTTAGGTCTGCCCAACTGCCATATAATAAAGGAGAAGTGAAATATATGATATCCTAAATCTAGCAGGTTCTAGAGCCATCCAAATCTGTGGAACATTTATTGCCAAACATTCTCTCTTATCAGTGGGCCATAAACAGATTTGGGCATAGCTGCAGAAACTCATCTTTTCTTATATTTAAAGACTATGTACCTGGAGACCCAGAATAGAGTGACTAAGAATAGTGGCCCTATACAGGGTTGCTAAAGGAGGTCACCTTTTCCAAGGCATTATTCATGGAATGCAAATTTACAAAGAAACACTCACTTAAAAAATTTCCTAGATATGCTGACCTTCAGTCTTTGTTGAACACCAGTTTTCTCTGAATATTTGCTATTGCCAATGCACTACATTTTGACAGTGATTCCTGACCTTAAAACAGCCTTTACGGTTCTGGAACTGCTGGCTACTCAGCAGATACCGAGTCTGCCCTCATCTCTAGATGCTCCAGTGATGCCACATCTGCACATTCAGCTAGCTCCTGCTGACTTTCTATTCTTTTCCTTTTTGGCTAGCTAAAAACATGACCAAGTTTAATTTTTTCTATAAAGTTCTCAAAAAATGACTAATTTTTAAAATCTATTTGAATTCTTCCTTAACTGCTAATTGAACTCTGTGTGCAAGGAGGCCAGAGGTGTGCAGCGAGGTACAGCCTTCTCACAATAGCATGCAGAATCAGCCCTTTACCACAGTCATCGCTAATATAGAGAGCATATAACTATTTCAATGTTTCATAATTTGAGGGCATTTGAACAATCTGTCCTCCTTTATCTTTCTAATTTCCCTCTCAACTTGATCCCCCCAAAACAGGCAGCATCTGAATAAAAGTTAACTGCTACCTTGGCAGATGAAAAACTTGGTTAATTCTAATGAAAGCAGGGGGTGCTGTTGACATTTCTTCCAGTTCTTGCATCATGGCAATAAGGCCTAAGGACTGATTTATCAAAGAGAGTGTGCCCATCAAGCATGAGTGAGACAGAGAGAGAAAGTTCACTTTGCACAATATGAGCTGCTAATTTCTTTTCCATTTCACTGACAATGTGCTCTATGAGTTCAGAGCAGCTGGGATGAGAACAATGGATGTTCCCAACCTGTGCTCCATTTAACTTCTGCAACTCTACAAGGTCAAACAACAAAAGAGAAAGAAAAAAAAACTCTCTCTCCCTCTCTTTTTCTCCCCATTTCCATATCTCTCTCCCCCACTACCTCCCTCCCTCTTTCCCTCCCCCCTCTGCCTTATAGTGTGGCAAAGCTAGGAGACTTGAAGGACTATCTAAAAGACACAGTCCTTTTTGTTTTTGTTTTTGTTTTTTAAAGAAATCCATTTATAGCCAGTTTCTATTGGCAAAAAGATTAAATGCCATTTTATTGCCATTTCTACCATTAAATTAATATGATTCAAATAAATTCTGGTTCACTATTGTGAGTGTGTGTGTTGGGGTGGGGGAAGGTGAGCATGACTACTCTCATTTAAAGAGACATGTGATATGTCTGTTGCCTAAACCCTCTCTGACAGAAAATGAATTCCAAATGATTTACTCTGCATTTGCTTTACTGCCACTAACAGGAAATTTAAAACTCCCCCCCCCCACATTAGCAATGTACCAGATAGCCTTACTATTCAATATGCTTCCCCATAATCCATACAGTCAAAATGGTAGAATCCTTTGAGATATAAGCTTCACTTCTCTGGTATGATTCATGTAACTTGGATCTCAATTAACACTGGTTTGTGGTGCTCTGCTATTAAAGGATGGAAGGTAGAAGAACTGAGAATGTGAGCTAGTAATCAGCAAGAACATCTTGCCAGAACAGTAGTTCAGGAACCATCTCCCACTATTAGAATTCATATTTCACCATAGATTGACTTTTCTCATGTTGTAATCCCAGTTGACTTGAAGCTTAGACTATCTTCTACATTTCAAAGCCCAAACTTATCCCTATTTACCTTCCCTGGTCCATTTGAGAGGTATGGACTGGACCCCTCAAGCTCTTTATCTGAGCATACCTCTACCAATCATAGCCTGTATACAACTCAAGTGTTTAGGTAGCCCTTTCCTATCCAGGGATGATGTGTGACTTTCTACTGTATTCCCAGGACCTACAACAATTTCTGACATAGAACACGGTTTCAAAAATGTTTGCTAAGTGAGGAAGTACAGACTTTGCATCCAGCTGACTTTCTTAGGCTAATTAATCATTTGCTCATTGTAAAATTTGCTTTCAGAAAGGCATGTGGGTCTATTTAGAAGAATTATTTATCTTAATCTTAAATTTGTATTTTATTTCTTTCTATACCATATTTAAATGGGAAAAGAAATTATCCATTATAAACTTATTGCTAACAAGTTCTGATTACTACATTTATTTTCCCCCCATGGCAAACACTGGTTGTTGTTCAGTATTTTAAATATTTGAAATATTTAATTTAATAAATAGAATAAATTGAGACATTAAACAAGTATTTCTAAGTTTTATGTCAAACTGTAAAATGTATTTAGAATAATTTATTATCTAAGACCAATGATTTAGGAATAAATTAAACTAGAAATACACTGAAAAGCTAAAGCACTGTCTTCCAAGAAATGCATTCACTATCTTTTTCTACTTTTTCAAGAAATTGCTTTTGTCTCTGTGTCCTACTTGAAATGAGGATGAAATGTTCCCTTGAAAACAGTCTACCAGCATGCAATAGGAATTGCATAGTTAATCTCTTTGTTTTTTTCTGATGAAACTTCCTAACCTTGAATTCCATGTCCAAATTGATAATATAAAATTAAAATCAGATTATACACACACACACATGCATATGTACACACACATTTCAGCAATAAGTAATATGTACATCACAGATCTCAGCAATAAGCAAATATAGAGGAATAGAGCTAATTCTGAGAAGATACTGCAAAGAAGAATGGCTATTCAAAGTAGATATTCAAGTTCAAATCCTGATAGAGCCCAGACTATGACTGGAGGAAAGTAAAAATGGTAGCAGCAATCTAGGAGAAGAAAATAGACTTCAACAGAGATATTAAACATGAAAGCTCTAAAGTGTGAATTATATTCATGATTTAATTCTTCTTTATGTACATGACCTCTAATTTCACTTTTGATAATATAAGTAATAACTCCATACCTTCAGAAAGTTTCCCAGTCCATTCCACACCACCATCACCTCTTAATTCATTAAGTTATTATAGTACACAGATTTATATTGACCTGGACTGGGTCCATGTCTGTCACTTAATAACTGTATAATTTTTTCTGAGATGCCATTTCTTCTTTACAAATGTAACCTAGTGACATCTCTCTCTGTCAGTTAGGTTTCTGTCAGAGAATCAGGACTACTATGAGTGATACAGAATAAGGGATTTTCTAGAGGAATTTAACTTTACACCACTTAGAAGCTGGTTACACAGACTATGCGGGACTGTTATCTGTGCCTTTGGTTCTGGGGACTGATGCTGGGAGTTTGGAAGGAAAAATATAAAATGAGGAAAGGCAAGGACAAACAGGGACCCACAGGATATAATGGAACCCATGTGGATGTCTTGGCCACCACCCTTGAGTCTTCACTCTGATGATACAGATTACTCACAGGGGAAGCTGGTACTTTTTCATGAAGATCTATGAGTTAGAAAAGGTGACACAGGATCTGACATTAGTTGAAGTGGCTGTGGGCCTGGCTGCTACCCCAGGCCAGTAGGGTGAACCAGGAGATAATCAACAGTATGAGCTGAAACAGTCCTGGAACTCCTGTACCAAACTTATGATTGTTAAAGGAATATGGCCACGGCTTTACTCCCACCTTTCAACTCTAAAGGAAACTGTCTCTCGTGTCCTACATTAACTCAGAACTACACAGGGAAGAAAATTCTGAAAAATGTAGACTCAGCTTAGCTAACATGATAATACAAATCCATTAAAACATCCTGTCAACTCAGAGTGATGCTGGGTTGATGAAAGAAAATACATATGAAATCATTTTTAAAACTTTAAAACAAAAATGGTACAAAACTGTATTATTTCTACAAAGTCTTCTCTTTACAGTGAGCTGGTCATTGTTTTACTTGTGTGTGATCTTTTCAATATAACTAGCCATAATCATAAATGGTAGATTACTGTGCAGTGTGATTTGACAGGAATCACTAAGATTTAGTAATGAAAATTTCCAACTAAATTGTCATCTACAAAAGGATACAGACAATAGCATGGCCTGATTAGTATACTCTGACGATATTTAGCACACAGCCTGATTCAAACTGAGAAAGAGGAAAGAAGAAAGGAAACAAAAGGGAAGGAAAGGAAAGGAGAAAAGAAGGGAGGGAGGAAGAGAGGCAGAGAGGGAGGGAGGGAGGAAGAGGAAAGAAATAGATGGAGGGAGAAAGAAAGACAAATATGTCACATTAGGATGGGAAACTGAGTCAGAAATAAGGGAAAGGTGTTATAAAAATAACAACCACTGTATTTTATTCCATAAATGTTCTGGAGAATAGAACTTCCCCAAATATCTAACTGCAAATTAAAATCCATAAACAAAAAACAACTTCCCAATTTTCTGGAGCTTTTAATTTCAGGTTAAAGCAAAAACTATAAACTTACATAAGAATAAAAATACTATTGAGGTAATAGTACAGCCCATGCAAATGGACTCAAGCAGAAGTCACTTTGCAAGAAAAAGACCAATTTTAATATCAGCTCCTTGATTTTTTTTAATAAAGCACATAGATTTCTAAGGGTATAGGAAAGCCTTAGATCATGATATTTCTTTCCAATTCTTAAATCAAGGAAGTTCTGATCCATTTTTGATAAATGCCAATGTATCAGTAGGATTTTGATACAATAAGAAAAGGATTTGGGCTCTTTTTACTTTCTTTGAGATTAAAACCAGATCAACTGCTACAGAAGTCACCTTGAAATTCCCAAAAATTGAGTCAAACTGAGTTTAAGGAAAATTTCCATCTCTGAATGTCAAGGTCAAAAAGGATTTCAGTCACCACTTACCTTCTTACTTATACTTACCTTTTCCTTCCAGACCCTTCCTTTATAGCAAGATTCTCCTGAGCACCAGCAACAGTTATATTCTTTTCTTCACAGACCCCAAGCTCCAGGGTTTGCTGAGGTCTTAAGTGAAATTCTCTAGCTGGAAGAAATGGACCTACTATCTTAGGCCAGATGCTAGAGGAAGCCTATAGCAGGAAAGGTACCATGGCATGTCACTACCAGTCCTCTGCCAGCATACACATTTCTGTGATCACTATTGCCTGAAGTTACTCCAGTTTCTCCTTGCTGGAATTCTCAGTTGCTGCTCAAGGTAGCTCAAGACAGAAAGTATGAATGTATATGATGAAAGGAAAAATATTATTAAAAGTAAAGGGAAGTCTACCCAACTGTGTAATTTGATAACATTTACCAGTCTGCTATATGCTTTTAAAAAAAATAGATTTGTGAACAAATGAACAGAGAAAAATGAATTGGGATATAAAACTGAGGTGGACAAAGGAAGAAGGTAATCCAAAAAACACTATCAACTATTATGTTCAGAAGCCAGCAAAGGAAGTCTGTTTAAATTAGCATATGCAGTAACATATCATATGAAAGAAAAAATTATCAAAGAAAACTAATAAATGTGTATTATTTACAATAATTCTCAGGGCATATATTTAAAATCTTCTACAAGCCACTCCAAGTTTCACAAGGGCTGAAACTATGCCCGTTTTGTTCATTAATAAAAACTAGTGCTACTTAACATTTTTAAATAAATAAATACAGAAGAAGAAAAAAATTCCAAACTAGGTACAATAGAAAGCATCATACTGTCATTAAAATATGAATTATTATTTGAAAATATAATTGGGGAGAAGACTAAATACACATATTTATTCATTTTTTATTCCTTCTATAAAGATATATCTAAACATTCATCATGTTATAAGCACTGAACTATGTATTGGGTGAACAAGAGATCTAGTTTCTGCCACCACGGAACTTATGAGGAAAATATACAAAACATGAGAACAAACAAAATGAACTTGAGGTTCTAACATACGTAACCAAGCACAATTTTTAAATACTTGTATATCAAGAAGGTATAATCTTTATAGAAATCCACGAAACTGTTTATATAAGAGTTGCTATTTGACTCTTAATTTTGACTAGAAGGAGAAAGAAGAAATTAGAGTACATTAGTTAGTTATTACTATGTAATACATGGCCCCAAAATTCATGCATGTAAAACAATGTGCATTAATTAGTGTTAACAAATCTATGTGTGGGATGAGTGTCTATTCCTATTAGGGGTGTGTTCATTCATTTACTTTCAATTGTGTATCAATCAGGTAAGCACCTCTCATAATTTTGGTATGTCTGGCAGACAGCTATCTCTATGCTAACTTAGGATGGCTCACGTGGAAAAACTGGACTCTCCTCTTAGGTCTCTTACCCTCTAGCAAGTTATCTCAGTCTTGTTCAAATGACAGAAACAGAGTATGAGACAAAAAGAGCAAAAACAAATAAGACCTTTTAGTCCCATGCTCAGAAATGGAAGATTGTCAGTTCATCTGCCTTCTATTGACCAAAACCACACAAGTTCAACGCAAATTCAAAGCATGGAGAAGGAAGGACCATATCATGATGGAAGGAACTACAAAGGTACATAGGAAAGAGCAGTTTCAGATAGAAGGAAGAACTGGGGCCATCTCTGCAATAAATCTACCGCATAAGGAAAGAAGAGAAAATGACAGAAATACCAGAAGGAAGTAACCATGCCAATAAAATATAATAAAGAGAAAAGCATAATAATGGTCATGACATGGTTTCGGAGCTAGTAAATAAATTCAAGTCAGTAAGAAAATATTGAATCTATATTTTTTTCTATTTAAAAATGTTTATTATAGTCAGAAAGTGGGAACAACCTAAAGGTCCACCAATGAAAGAATGGATAACAAGATATGGTCCATCCACACAGGGGAATATCAACCACAAATAGGGGCAAGGTACTAACACAAGCTTTCCTGTGGATGGACCCTGAACACACAACGCTCAGTGAGGGAACCAGATACAATAGGCCACATGATGTGTGACTCCATGTATATGACATGCCCAGAACAGGCATATCCATGGAGACAGAAAGTAGATTAATGGTTGCCAGGGGCTGAGAAAGGATGGGGGCAAAGAGGTATGGGGTTTCTTGGGGGTGGGGGAGAATTGATGAAAATATTCTAAAATTAAGCAGTGGGGTGACAGTTGCACAATCTTGTGAATAAACCAAAAGTCACTGAATTGTACAAAAAATAAATAAATAAAAATGTTTATTGAGCCAAGCCTTGTTTTAAGCATAGGGTATATGAGAAGAAAAAGAGAAGTAAAGTTTTTCCTCTATTTTTCTTTGAGGAAAAAGTTATTAATATAGATAAGATAATTTTAGATACTGCTAGAAAGAAAATCAAGGAGGACAGTGGAATGGTAGGTGCCCCATTTTTGGTATAGTGAGGTAGTAAAAGAGGGAAAGGTAAAAACAGCCATGGTCTTGGGAATGAAGTAAAGCCTTTGGCTTTTGCTCTAAGTGTAACAAGAAGCCATTAAAACATTGTCATCAGGTCAAAAAGAATTTTAAAAGAACATTTGGTTATTATGAGGTTGAATTAATAGAGAGGCAAAGTGGAAGTAGAAAGACTATTATAGAATTACAGGATGGGCAAGAATAATAAAAGGAAGGCCAGTAAAGAACTAGTTCTATAACCTATGGTGAGAGTTGGTGGTGGCACAGGCTGCAGTTAGACTTTGTGAGGAGGAGAGAAGTGGTCAGATTCTTGAACTATTTTAGAGTAGAGCCCATTAGGTTTGCTAACTGACCAGGGGTGTGGCGTGCTGAGAGGAAAAACTAGTGTTAAGAATGAAGCATTGAGGGGCGCCTGGGTGGCTCAGTGGGTTAAAGCCTCTGCCTTCGGCTCAAGTCATGATCCCAGGGTCCTGGGATGGAGCCCCACATTGGGCTTTCTGCTCAGCGGGAAGCCTGCTTCCTCCTCTCTCTCTCTACCTGCCTCTCTGCCTACTTGTGATCCCTCCCTCTCTCTCTCTCTCTCTCTCTCTCTCTGTCAAATAAATAAATAAATAAACCTTAAAAAAAAAAAAAAAAGAACGAAGCATTGAGATTAAGTTGAGATGTAGATAGTCAAATAGAAAGATTAAGTCAGCACTGGGTAGGTCACAGATTCTCAGAGAAAGACCAAGAGAGAGAAATAATTTTAGAGTACCTTCACAGAAATGGATCTGGATAAAATAAACTGAGGAAGACATTGTATAGAAAAAGAAGTCTGACTTAAAAAAATAAAATCGGAAATATTTCGAAACACAGACATAGGTAGATAGATAGAGGAAAATATCTTTTTTTCCTAAGGGGGACAATTGTATCAAATGCTTCTGAGAAGCTTGGCAAAAAGAAGCTTAAGATGCTGTGTGAACCTGGGTATTGGGGATGAACTTCCCAGCATAGAGATGTCCTCTAAAATTAGTGGGCTGTAGCGTTTACGGAGAAGGAAAAATCTCACTTGGATCATAAGGTGACATTTAACTTCCAGTTTTGCTTTAGGCTAAAGTTGAGTTTCCAATGGTGAGGGGAAAGAGACAAAAGGAATGATACATTGTAGGGTTTGTCTTATAGAGATTAAATTCTGATAAAATACTTGCAAATCCTCCTGATGAAAAAGTCTCTAAAAACATTTATGTTGATCAGGGCATTGTTAGCTTCCATTCAAGAAGAAACAGGAATGGGATTTACCCTCCCAAATGAAACAGTCAAAGAAGCAAACAAAACATATGAAAACACTGGTTTTCAGGACCCTGGTTATCAAGCAATAAGCAACAGTGATAACTGAGAAACAGAAACCGTGTAAGTGAAATGAACACTATGATTACCTTAGCTTATTGCTTTGAGAGACTTTTCAGGACATGAAACATCTCTCCAAAGGGTATGGTTACAAGAATAAAAAGATAAGCAATAGACATGGAAAAATACTTGAAATCATATATCTGAAAATGGACTTGTATCCAAAGTAAATACAGAATTCTAAAAACTTAATGAGAAAACAAGACAATTTTTTTTAAAGATTTTATTTATTTATTTGATAGACAGATCACAAGTAGGCAGAGAGGCAGGCAGAGAGAGAGGAGGAAGCAGGCTCCCCGCTGAGCAGAGAGCCCGACATGGGGCTCGACCCCAAGACCCTGAGATCATGACCTGAGCCGAAGGCAGAGGCTTTAACCCACTGAGCCACCCAGGCACCCCAACAAGACAATTTTTAAATGTACAAAATATTTAGCATTTATTTTCCTTTACCAAAGAAGATATATGAATGGCAGATGAGCACATAAAAAAGATAGTCAGAGACATTGGGAAGAATGAAGTGAATTCTACCATAGCTACCTCATGCAAATCACTAAAACTTATATCTGCAGCTGCTTCACCTGAAAAACATAATAATACACCCTAGACATTATAAAACTTAAAACTTAAGCAACATGGTACAAAGATCTTAACATTGTGTTTGACATGTAGTCTCCAGTCGAAGATGTCAACACCCTTCACTTTCCTGGCTCTCTTAATGTGCTTAAATTGCCCAAGTCAAAATAGTAGATCCCAGGATCCTGTGTGAAGTTTCTATAGATCTCAAATCTGGTGAACTTTAACAGAATCATAAATAATGTTGAAACTTTGGGAAAGCAATAGCAGTAAAAGTAAAATCTCCCAACCATAAAGAGGTAAGCACATTAAATTAGATCGTCTTCTAAAAGGAGGTGTTAAAATTATGCCATAAAGAAATACCTTTATAGATAAAAATAAGCCATTTTGAGTTAATAAGTGTCTAACTGGTTATCTTCCTAATGGCTTAACTGATTATACATTAAAGATGTGATTTATAATCAATGCCAAATAATGGGAAGGTGTGAATCATCATGTTGAAAATCTCTAGTCCAGATGTTGACAAGAACAGCATATTGATTAATTATTCCATTGAGAATATTGGGTGTGATATGATGTGGCAAATGTTGAAATTAGGTACCTGTGTACCACTCTGACCCATAGTACCATCTCACCAGCGAGATATTTCAGAAGCCAAACACCCTGAATTTATACACAGTGATAACTAATACATTAATTATAGATATTTATATTATAAACAAGGTAGAAGGAATATCTTCCTTGCTAATATCATGCAGAAAATCTGATTTAAATGACAAAAATGGATGTGAAGTCACTTTTAATCTAAAGTTCAAATGGTTACCCAAATCCTTACATCAAGACCATTATGAAATTTAAAGATAAATTGAATTTGCAAAAAAGTAATAATGCTGAAGTGTAGTATACAACAACTTCTGCAGTAAAAATGCAACAGCTATTGCACTAGCGTTGAATACCTACTGGGTAGGGAGATACAGTCCTATTTCATCAAATGCGGGAAAAAACGCAAACATGTTGAAACTCTCTTTTGTTTCCTTCTACCAACCTGTACCTCAACCAGTCTTACTCCTTAAACTGAGAAGCAGCAGAGGAAATAGAGGAGAACTAAGTTACAGAGTGGGAGAAATTTCTGTTTCAGTCTAAAGAAATTTTAAAATAGACAACCTTTTCTGAAGCCAATCTAGCCCAATAAACAAGTAGAATAAACCACTATATATCTGATGTAATATAAAATATCTCCTACATTCTGAAAGTTACATCCTCTATTAACCTACCACAGTGATTGGAATTTCTCCAATTAGAATTTGTATTTGTATATTAATGGTTAGGCTACAGCAATGAATAGCTCAAAGACCCCTATTAAAAGGCAAATCACTCAGAAGAGATAATACTCTATGCCTTGGACCTGGACGTGGATGTGTCTATACAAAGCCAATCCTAGAGAAATAAGTTGTACTGTAAGAAATTTCTGAGGGAAGAAAACTATAAAGGAGAGAACAGGAACTTTGGAAGTTGCCCCAAGAGAGCAGTTGAGTAAAAAAGCAGAACACCAGACCTCTAAAAAAGATGTTCTAAAGGGAGAGAGTAGAATTCAGCACAAGAAAGTGGGAAAACTCCAAAGAAAAATGTTACTTATATCATAATGTAACTGTAGTACTTCCATTGTTCTCACATAGGTCTTTGATATTCATATGATTTTTTAATTACCTACAGTACTCTGTTGTTTTACTCCACAGGATTTATTGAATACCTACTGTTTTACAACTACCTTAAATCAGATTCCTTCAAAGTTGACTTTATGACAAGAAATTTGGAGGAAAATAGCAAGGATGGAAATAATATAAAAAACATACATTAATGAGAAAATTAACTGAGGTTCAATACTTTAGGGACTCTCTGGGAAACTGCGGATTATGTCTTTGAAGCATTGCTCAGAGGCCAGGGAAATTGGGCCATGTTTCTAGGGATGACTTTTGCCCGGTTAAATCCCTACACTTCCAGATTATGCTGGCTAGTTGTGAATCAAGAACTTGTGGTACCAGAGTATCCTGGGATTTATCAAGGCTTGCTACAGATAATCTCAGGGACGAAGTGAGCATTAGCAGTGTCTACTACACTGGAAATTCCACATTTATGGTCAGGGAGAAATAACCGAAAAACAGTCATAATAAAAGCCCAAACAAATAATACACAAACTGTGATTCAGATCCATAGAGAAGAGGCAGGAACATGTTAATTCAAAGGATTATCAAATAAACTAAGGAGGGCTTCCTAAAAGAAGTGATATGACTAGCTCTTAAAGGTGTTAACATGAATTAACAGTCTTAATTGAGTAGTAGAGGTAGAGTGATGAGTATCAATATACTCATCAAGTATATTTCTTACTAATTTAGAAATTGAAAGAGAATTTGTTGGATCTTAGAACCCTTATAATTGCCCCATCCTGGATTGTGAGGTTCAAACAATACCTTAGTACAAATGAATAAGATTATAAAGTTCTAGAACTGAAAAAAAAATCACACACACACACACAAAGTCTAAATTTTAAGCACTGAGTCTTTGGGTTTTGTTGTACTTTACAACACTTTGTATGGGAAACACAAATGTTACCCAAAGTTTTCCCAAATTCAAAATCAGACATTTTTGAGACCATCAGCCTAGATTCTAGAAGTGTTTAACTTCAGCCTAAAAGCTATTAAAGAATATATTAAAGAATTAAAGAATACATTAACTATATGTTCTAACCAGTTATTTCTGGATAACTCAGAGTGAATTTGTCTTTGGAAAGGTTGCTTGCTTCATTAAAATGTGATTTGGAGCTCTGAACATGATATTTTTCTCCTAATAATATTCACACTTTTGTTGATCTATATATGTGAATATATATCCATATTTATTAGAGCAGACAATTCTCTGTCAAACATTTTTTCTTGTTTTTGTAACCTATATGAAAGTAGGAAAATGCAAACTTTCACTTTATGCACTAAATTATGAAATATTTTTATAATTGTGTATATTTTAATTTATGTTGTGGTACAATATTCTAATAGGTATTATCAGGTTTAGTTTTTTTATTAACATATAATGTATTATTTGTTTCAGGGTACAGGTCTTTGAATCATCAGTCTTACACAGTTCACAGCACTCACCATAGCATATACCCTCCCCAATGTCCATCACCCATCCACCCTATCCCTCCCACCCCCTCCATCAACTCTCAGTTTGTTTCCTGAGATTAAGAGTCTCTTAACAGTTTATCTCCCTCCTTGGTCCCATCTTGTTTCATTTTTCCCTGTCCTTCCTTAAGGTACTGAGTTTCAGATAATCAATCTTTATATGAAGTACCTTTCTCCAACACACCAGACAATAGTTTTATTTTTGGTAAGCCTAGTTGTGTTTTAATTATAATTAAATGTGCAAAACACCAGAATAGGAATAATATTTTAAAAAATCTAAACCATCCTATACTAGCCTAGCATAATCTATATAATTTATTTATTTATAATTGAGACACTATAAGTCAAATTCTAGGTGATAGCCCAAAATTCTAATTTTTATTCTAGGATGAGACAAAATAAGGTAATATATAAACAGGTCCAGTATATATGGCACATACAATGTGCCACATGTACCATATGTACTATAGGTAGTGTTATATAGTTTATTTGGGGAAATAAAGGGCACTAACCCAGGCTAGGTTTTGGTAATGGGAAATGCCCAAAGATTTCTAAGTGTCAAAACAAGTCAGAGTGTCATTTTATCTGGATATTGTTGGCAGTTCTGATGATAAACTGAAGGGTGAAAATCTGGAGACAGACTATGACCTAGACTGAGTATACATAAGAAATAATAGGACTGAAGGCAAGACATTGAGTGAAATGTATCATAGAAAATACTTAGGAGGAAAAAATGGCAGGAATTGATAACTGATTGTGGCAAGAGCAGAGGCATTATTAGAGGCCTGAGTAGATTTAGGATAAAGGTCATAGCCACACATGAGTCTTAAATTATTAATTAGTGTAACAGTGGTAGATGGTGATATATAAAACTAAGAAGAAAAACTACATCCCAAAAGAGTTCCTTTAGGAGGCATTATTATAAGTTTGGCATTAGCTTTGTATTTGGACCTTTACATAAAAAATATTCAGCAGACATATACATATCTGAAATTTTGGGATTTAAATCCATGAGTATAGATGAGCTTTCCCAAAGAAAACTTTTAGAGCAAGTGTCCTATCTTGAAACTGCAGACATTCAGCCTCCAGGCACCATATTGTAGGCACAATTTTCTGTATGTCATTGAATAATTTTTCTCCCATAGGGTTGAAATCCACAGAACTCCTAAGTTTATGAATCCATTTGTGATTACTTTTCCTCTCATCCTTCTCATCCAATCCATCAACAAATCTAGTTGGTTCTACTTCCAGATATATATGCCATGTCTACCTACTTCTCATCATTTCCACTTTGACACCTTTATACATGTTTATGTATTTTTCTCTGTCATAGTAAATGCCATATTTCCTTAGGAAAAAGGCCAAGAACAGCCCAAATGCCTATCAATTGATAAAAAAACAAACAACTACACACACACACACACACACACACACAGAGCGATAAAAGAAGCCAGCAATTAAGCCAGAAATAAAAAGAAATGAAGTACTGATACATGCTACAACATGAACGAACATTGAAAACATTATACTAAATGTAAGAAACTGGTCATAAAGGCCACATGTCGTATTATTCCATTTATATAAAATGTCAAAAAGGTAAATCCATAATGACATAAAGTAGATTAGTGAGGGGCTGAGAGGTGGGGAAGGGGCAGCAGAATGATGAGTGATTACTAATTATTACAGGGTTTCTTTTGAGGGTAACAAAAATATTCTAGAACTATATAATGATGATGGCTGCACAACATTGTGAACATATTAAAAAACATAAGATTTTACACTTTGAAATGATGAATTTTGTGGTATATGAATTGTATCTTAAAGCAATCAATAAGTGTGCTTAATTTGGGAAGGAGGGTGATGAAAAGCTTCACTACGGTGATAACAGTAAAGAAAGAGGGGTAAAATAATAGTTATATGGCAAAATTTTCAGGAAGAAATGAAAGAACTTGGTGGCAAATAAAAAATAGAGCAAGGGAAGGAAACCAGCCAATACAATTGCCTTACTGGAACAAAGTAATATGAAAAAAAATCCAATTGTAGGGAGAAGATTAATTCAGTTTCAAATATGTTGAGATTTGTACGAATATGAGGTTTTTGTTTTTGTTTTTAAGCAAAGATGCCCTTAGGCAACTGAACATATGGGACAAAAGTTCAAGCTGCTGGAGACACAAAAATGGGAGTCATCAACTTAGAGGAGGCAGGAGGAGGCATGGGGAAAATGCAGAAAGAAGAACAGAAAATTAAGGGCTGGAATTCTTACAGGAGTTTTCTTCAGTTAGGGGGTGGCCTTACAAAGGGATCTCAGAAAAAGAAAGTGAATAAGATGGCAGAAAAGTGCCTTAACAAGGAATATAAGAGGGGAGAGTTGCAAGAAAGAATAAGGGCAAATAATCAAGAGCTGTCAGAGAGTCTGGGTAAGAGAAAACAAAGTGAAGCAAACTCTTGAAAGTATTTCATTAAGTTATATAATTAATGAAAGGTAAGGGCATGTCAAATTTGGATCTAGAGGAGGGAAGAGAGGTCTTAAACTTCTTTGAGATTGGACTTTTGAAATGAAGGAGGAGAATTTTACCTAAGAGAGGCATTGTGCCTGGCCATGGAGACTAAAGGTGAGAGTAAGGGTAAGGGGAAAATCACTGAAACTTAGAACATAAACAGAGTGCACAGAATACCAAGTTGGGGAAACGATTTGAACGGACAAGACAGACAAGAGAGAGGCCAAAAGTGACATGACTCAAATCCATTCTTAAAAATTGAGTTTAAGGAAGACTGTTTTAGCAATTGTGTTAGAAACTCTCTAGTGACTAGAGCTTGAAGAAAGTAACAAGGATGGGGTAGGGAGATGGAAGTAGCCTATCTAAGTAGCAAGAGAGTCATGGGTACGGTTATTTGGCAATGCACACCATAAAAACAAAGATCTCAAGTGCAGAAGCACATATGATGTAATTTTCTCTCCATAAACTACACATATTTTTGGCTACACATTAGCAGAACACTGATCTTACAGAAGACATTTTGTGGATTTCTGCCTCTCTGATGTTAATGATTTATGAATGCTACTGACAGTCCATCTTTTTCCTACTACCCCTCTTCCCTACTGTCCCACATGAAAAGACAGTCTGTCAAAAAGTGAAAATGATGTTATATTTACAAGGCAAAGGAACCTTTAAATGACCTTAGAGGTTTACATGAGGTAGTCACAGCTCCAGGATGATCGGTAAGTTTGCTGTTGACAGATACCACTTGATGGACTGAAAATCAATTTGATTAGATGTTTTTATGGATTATAGTGGCCTTGGCTAATTACAAAAGATTGTCTTCCTAGATCCTACAGTTTTCAGAGCTGACTTTGAGCAGATGGACACAGGATTAAGCTGCAGGCTTGACAGTTTTCCCTAATTATCTGTCGCAAGGGCAACTTTTGGATCATCTTGACACTTATGTCAAAAACAGTCTGAACTTTTATTTCTTAGGCCACGTGCCTTTTTGTCATAGTCATCTATGTTTAGGTGATGAGGCTGATCACATTATTATCAGTTACCTGGACTTGAAAGAGTGAAAGAGACTGCAAATATGAATAAATGGATATAAAGTTTTAAAAATCTACCTAAAACAGGTAATGTGACCATTGCCATGGAAGAAAATAAAATAAATTTGGGTAGATGCAGTCATTCAGATACAACTAGAATATGTGGGTTTATAACACGATTTTTTTTTTACAAAAAGAGGTTATATCTTATTAAAAGAAAGGAAAAAGCAAAAAAAAATGCGCTATATTTCTTGATCAAAAAAATTCTTTATCGGGCCTAATCATAGGTAGGTCTTATGAAAATTTACATTCACCACCAAGGGACTAAACTGTGTCATCTCTAGGAAGATTTTGACCAATGTATTGTTGAAGTAAATGTTTTACTTTGCACAAGGTAACTATTTCAAAAGAGAAAGCAATCTGTTAATTTAAGAGGGTATTGCACCTGAGGTAAATTAAAATTCAGATATGACTGAATATGAGGAAGAAGAGTTCCTGAAGCATTAGTTAATCTTACATGTGTAAGAGAGCCTGCATGAAGACAATTTTGTGTGGAAACAGTAAGATAGAGAGAAGAGAGAAAGGATGAAGGAATAATAGAGGAGGAGAGCTAAAAATCCCATCCTTATTTTGGCTGCATGAATGGGATCTGAGGCTTTGGAAAGTGAAGTTTTAAACTGGGACTAAAGAAATTGATATCACAAAGATTTATGTGACAGGGATCCAAACATTTTTGCTGGAGTCCACGAGTGGCAAGATACATCACTGAACGGAGATGAAAATTCTTCTTCCTTGTCCTGTCCAGAAGCCAACATATGCCTGGCAACATGAGAGGTTTGGGAGGTCTAGGTGAATTCCTGGGAGCAAATGTTGAGTAAGGTGGAAAGTAAAGGAGACAGCGATACTGCTTGAGCAAGAAATGCCACTCATAAAGACAGACTCTATGTCTGGCTGGCACAGCAGAGTGACTTTGTTGAGGGTTAAAAACTTAACCCTCACTACTGTTCATTCAACATATGTTTTTTTATAGCACACGCTATGTGTACTCCTCATTTAAGTATTAGGGATTAATAGTGAAATATAAAATAGACAAAAATCCCAAAATCCTATGAAATTTGAATACTGGGACCCTTTTTGCACCAATAATCTTGTGACAATGGTGAGTATTTGGTTACATTAACAAAATGTTAGAAAACATAAATTATATTATTATCCCATTGACTAAAAAAAGGATTTAATCCATACTTTATTCCAAAAACTAATAATTAATTCTGAAGAATTTACTCATTGAAGGAAACTTATTCACATGATATGTTAGATTCTTATCTAATGGTAAGGTTTTATAATTTTTGTTCAGATAATTACTTTTAGAATTAGAAATAGAATTACAATGGAGGCCAGTAACAGAAGGAAAAAAAACAAAACAAAAATATTTAAAAGCTTATAAGTTACAAGATAGCTTCCTTAGAAGGGACATCGGTTTCATTGAGCCACTTTGGATTGTGCTTTCAGATGCTAGATCATAAAAACAGATGACGTGTAGAAGAAACTACAATCACTGGCCCATAAAATGGCTATAATCCCATCAAACACCAAGAACAATTATAGTCCAAACTTATATCACTAGGCCTATCAAGTCATAATTTGTATATACCTATTTTAGAAACTGCATCATTTAACCTCACTCACAAAGGTGTTAGGAAGATTAACTAACTAGATAATTTCACAAAGTGCTTAAATAATAAAAGGTAAAGGGATAAATGCCAAGATTATTGCTTTAGACCCTCTGCCAATGCTAAAAGACCAAAGTTAATGTTTTGTTTCATTTTCCACTGTCTAGGTAGCTCAAGTTCATTAGTTCTAAGAACAGGGGCAGTGGGAGGTAAGGAGTGCCTCTACAGGAAAAAGAGAACACAGATTCACATCCCAAGGGGAGTCAAAGTCATGGGATTTTTCAGAGTATTTCTTGACTTAAAAAGTGTCAGGAGACAATTTTCCATGAGTTTTCATATTTCTTCATGTCTTACAAGTAGAGGCCCTTATTTGAATTGCCTTTATTTTTAATTATTTTTTCAAGGAGGTTTATATACTCAAGAGCCTTGGAAGAAAGAGATTTTGTCTCCTTCCAGAGGCCAAGGGCAGCTTTGCTTGCAGTCTTGGATAATAAAAATAGCCTCTCTCTGGAATAAAGGGTAGGCATGTTTATTGGGCATTTTAAAAGATCTGGATTCTCTATATTCAAGGTTCCCCTCCTTCAGTGTAACTTATAGGGATCTCTTTGTGTCATCTGGTTCTCTGTTTCATTCTGTAAGAACTGAGGCTTAGGGAACTATGCAAGAAAATGCTGATAATCTGGCTCTAAGTAATATATTTTTTTGTTTCTGACCTAAGAGTCTCATGTCTTCTGCTAGCATCCATGAAACTGGGGCAGGATAGATAAAATCTCAAACCCTTGACAGTACTTGAACATATATAATGCATATATTATTATTAAATATATAATTACATATACATAACACATATATGCCTTATATAATTGATATGATATATATTAATTATATAATTAACATACTAACTGTATATTTTAATGAATATATATTCATTTAAAATAAGTATCCTGTATTGGTAAGTCTCTGACAGGATTTGAGATTTATTCTCAAGATTGTCCTTAGACCCCTGTAGAGAAGTAATCATAAGTCAGAAAAGGTAATTTTAGAAGTTGAGCAAAACAACATGTAGCCATGAAGCATTATTCTATTTGATGTGGGGGATTAGCTCATCAAGGTCTGGCTCAGTCACGCTTTCCTCATGCCATTCCATTCATTTTCCTTCTCAGCCTTGCACACTACTCACTGAATGATTGCTACCCTGACCTGTTCCTCTTTCACCCTAAAGCTGATAGACTGTGCTTCCCAAAGCTCATTCTCTGACTCCTGATTTATGACTCTGATAGCACTTTACTGAGCGAGGATTTGTGGAAATTTATGTCATTATACAAATTATACAAATTGCCATTAATTGATGTAATATACTATAAAGAACTGAAAGCGTGAAATAAAAACTATCTGAATTTCTCTTCTACATGTTTGCAATACTTTATCACTTAATCTTTCCATTCAATTAATATAAATGTATACTCTTAGAAGAAATAGCATTCTGTTTATCATATCCACCTTACCCCCTCTTAATTTTAATTAGTTACGTACTTTTCTTGTTAAAGCACCTCTTCTTAAGGATTTTTTTAAACTAATAAAAATCTCTAAAATATTAAATCTGCTGTTATATCTAAAGGTTAGAGAAGGAAAGACTGAAGATTGAATGTCATATTTAAAAAAAGAAAATTTTACTCAGGGTGATTGGGTATTGAGTGAAAAAGAAATCAAGGCATTAAGAAAATCAGGCTGTGTGAGACTTTATCTGATGGATGATATAAGTAAAACTGAAGTTCAATGTCAGATCTCTCCTCATTTCCATTTCCTCTGCTTCTCCTTATATTAGCCCTGACTGTTGACTTCCAGGACATGTGAATTTGGATTCTGGTCTACCTGTTTCATGTTTACTGATGGCAGCAATAATTTGGAGAGGTAATCCAATTACAGTGTCTCAGAATAGTTCAGGATCACCTTATGTAAATTCAGCTATTCTTTTGTTGCTAGGTAGCCTAACGTGGAAAGGGAGGTGAAACAAGAAGACATAACCAGCCAATCAAACAAGCATCAGTGAGTATCTATCTCATAGTACAGGTCTAAAAGTAGAGATTTAAGAGAAGAATGTTGGAAGTGGAAGAAAGGGAGAAAGGGCTTTGTAGAGAATATGGTAAGGAAATGGAGACAGAAAGTATCTTAATACACGACTGCTCTGTTTATGATTTCTTCCTTACCCAATTCTACCTGTCATGTCACACTTTATCCAACTTTACAACATGCTGACTTAGTCATGCCCCTCCCACTTACCTTCAAAGCTTAATTTCCATTGTCTAAAATCCACAGTCTAGTCTTACTATATCTGTGAAACCTTTTCCTCCATTATTCTTCTAAAACTAACCTGTGACAGTGAGATTGGCTTGACTACCTCTACAGATAAGATAAACTACCAACTGTCCTTCAAAAAAATTTTCCTTATCTGCTTCATATTTGTCAGTCAAAACAGATATATCCTCAGGAAAAATAACAAATCAGATTACATTAAGAGAGATCCTTTCCTAAGGGAAGGATTGGTTAGAAAGAGAGAATCGAGAACATTAATGCATCTAAAAGGGACAGGGAGAAAAGAGAAAAAGACAAAGAATGAAATTTGGAAGTGATGAAGATCAACCTCACAGTGCTTATTAAACTGGAGAATCTGAAACCTCATCTTGAATCTTCACTTCCTACATCAAATGTAAATACAGCTACAGGACCTACTAATACCAATACCTTAATTTAAAAAAAACTTGTTTATATTTAATTTGAACCCCAACGTCTTCTAACTTAAGGAACCTGTGATTTGATTTTATGAACCATCAGATATCAGTTTTATTAAGAGTCTAGTATTATTACTTAGCGACAAATGTTATCCTCAACAATCGAAAATACTGAGATGCTATGAAGGCTGAATATATGAAAGCTTAGAAAATATAACAGGTAAGAATGAAGCCTGAGGCAAGCATTCTGATGTTCCCCCTCAAGTCCTAGATTTTATTGTTTATTAGTGCTTTCTGTTAATAGCAAGATTCCTTAAAATTCCCAAAATGTTTCTAAACTAGATTGACTTGTACGTGCATGATTTCTAAGAAAAAAAAAGAGTTATGAACAAGATTTGGGGGTTTTTTGAACCACCCCTAAGTCACAGAATTTGGATATAGTCCTGAAGCTCAACATTGTTCTTCCCATCAGTAAATCCCACCCTTCCTTATGACTGTTACTGATTTAAAGAGTGTGAGAATGAATTATAGGACAATGGGAGTTGATAAACATGCACATGACCATAGATATAGAATAAGGAAGCTGAGAAGTTAGAGAGAGAGAGATCATATAAATCACACAAGATTTGGATTTTTTTCCATTTTTGTCAATTATAGGGTTTTTAACTTCAACATTTGATATTCAGGGCCTTATATTTCTTTATTATAGGTGACTATTCTGTGATATTTATGAATATCCTTGGTTTCTATCAAACTAGTTGCCAGTAAAACCCTCCTCCCCCCAAGTTGTGAAAGCCAAAATTGTCTCTCCATTGTCAAATGACAGGCAAAATCACCACTGGGTGAAAACCACTTGTGGGGCTACCCAACCAAATCTACACAACTACTAACAACAATGGAGATTGTGAAGGATTGACTTGCCCTTCGTCAAGTCATTTTCCATTTCTGGGCTATTCTTTCTTCTTCTGTAAAATTAAGTACTCCAAAATATTTTCTACTTCTAAGACCAGATGAATTTCTTTTCTTTTCTTTTTTTTACGATTTTATTTATTTATTTGACAGAGCAAGCAAGAGAGAGGGAAAGCACAGAGGGAGAGTGCAGGGAGAAGCAGACTCCCAGCTGAGCAGAGAGCCCATTGTAGGGCTTGATCACAAGACCCTGAGATCATGACCTGAGCCAAACACAGATGCTCAACTGACTGAGCCACCAGGTGCCCCAAGACCAGATGAATTTCTATTCCATGAAGGTGTTCTGAACATTTTCTGTTTGCAATCAGAAGATTCAATGGCAATTTTGTTATGAGCTACGTGGAATAGATATAAAACTTATATTGTGGAGTCATCTATTTTCTGGTATAACTTGGAGTTATTTGAGAAGGAAATAGATAGTAAATGAGAATGGTATTTACAGCTATTTGCATAGGTTATGAACTACAATAGTAATGACTTCTTAGAGGGGGAACATAAAATGTATTCATAATATTAAGAATCATATAAATAGGAAGACATTAAGTCAGGGAAGGAGTCTGTGAGCCAGGGAAGTTTCTTTCTATCCAACTTTCTCTCATATGTCAAACCATCCATAAAATTAAAGGGTACATCATTCTTGTTTTTTGTTTTTGTTTTTTTAAGATTTTTATTTATTTATTTGACAGGCAGAGACCACAAGTAGGCAGAGAGGCAGGCAGAGAGAGAGAGGAAAGCGGGTTCCCTGCTGAGCAGAGAACCGAATGTGGGGCTCCATCCCAGGACCCTGGGATCATGACCTGAGCCGAAGGCAGAGGCTTTAATCCACTGAGCCACCCAGGTGCCCCTCTTTTTGTTTTTTCATACATTTAAGTCTCAATGTGTAATATGTTACTAATGGTCTTCCATTCTCTAAAACATCAGTTAGCTCTGTCTTTTGGACTAAAAAGATATAAACAGTATTATGTTATTCAATTCAGAGAAAAAGGAGCTCCTCAGGCCCCTAACATATCTCCAAGGCCTCACTTAGTCACTAAGAAGGACACAGAATAAGAAGGGAAATAAAGCATAGGATCTGTCATTAAGAAGCTCAAATCTACTTAACGTGATGGGATTAACCCAAGAAACTCAATAACAAGTGATATAAACATGCCATATACTTAAGTAAAAAAACTGTACTTAAGTATTATAGGAGGGTTTCAGAAAGAGGTACTATATTAGGTGAGAGACAGAGCTTATTCCACCAGACATACTGTATTTGAAAAATCCTAAAACATATTCTTGGATAATATCTGAATATCATTTTGCATTATATTGAATCATAAAGATGGAATTAAAAATAAATACATTGTGTGATGGGGAGCTGCCTAACATACTTTTAAAAACTAGTAATATAGCTTTTCTAGATTTCATTGAATTCATTTGTATTGTTCTGGTCCTTTTCGAAATCTGCTAATATTTTTTAACAGTATTGCTTCATATGGTATGAGTTACACAATGTTTATCATGTGCTATTATGAGTAGGAATGTTTTTTATATTCCCTGTTTTTGTGTGTACATGTGATTTTTATTTTTTAACTTCTAAATTTAATTTATTTATATACAATTAATTAACACATAATGTATTATTAGTTTCAGAAGTGCAGTTCAGTGATTCATCAGTTGTATATAACATCAGTGATCATTATATCTTGTGCCTCCTTAATGCCTATCACCCCATCCCCCTACCCTCCTCCTCTCCAGCAACGCTCAATTTGTCTCATATGGTTAAGAGTCTCTTTTGGTTTGTCTCCCTGTACATGTTTTACTGAACTGCATTTTGTCGGGATATGGTGACATGGCCTAGAGACCAGAAAGAGGAAGAACTTGCAAGTTTAGTAGATGCTAGGGAAAAATGAGTTATAATGAAATGTTTCTTCTCAGATCTTTCTGTATCCCACATGATAGCTGCCTACTAGTCCACTAAAACTCCTTATTGGAGAAATCTCATTCTTATCTTGTTCCATCCTTAGAAACACAAAGGATTAGCTTTTGTTAACCAAAAAAATATAGGAGTTGGCTTCTAATACATCTTAATAACTAGGACATCTAATCCATAGATCTGATATTTCTATTTTTCGTTCCTTTTCTAAAAAGATTTGATTAATTGAAGCCATATAACACCAGACTTTGATGTCAAACACTGTGCCCCTCCTAGTCTAAAGTAATCATCAATTTGGAAGTTCCTCTTGAAACTATTAATAGTGTCTTTGAATCTTTGTGTTTATGGAATATCCCAGCCAAAGGGGGTGACAACAGTTAATCTATTTCATTGTGTAGCTTTAAAGATGAATCATTCTCCCTCATACAACACCCAAAAACATTACCCTCTGTTTGTTCAAATGGTTTTAATGTTCATGTCACAATCAGATAGACTAAGTTTGAAAGTAATTTTACATAGGTCAGAGGGGTATATTTGTATACTAAAGCGATTAAGAATGAATTCAATGGACTTCGAACATATATTCTTTCACTGAATATAATTTAGTGATATTACTTCCATAGAGATCCTGCTTCTATTCTTGCTTCACATAATTGCTCTGATACTAACAGCATGACTTGGACAAATCACATCATATGTGTGAATCTCTATTTTCTCATTTTAAAATGGGGGGTTAAAGTGAATAATCACTATGACTGCCACCCTCCAACCATATCGAGGAATTTTAACCTCTATTTTCATCAATCTTAAATGCATTAATATACATAGTAATCTTACCACTTCAAATACACTGTTTGAAATGTTAATTAGGTATTCAAAGCATTTTTATTTGTTCGATTATAATTATTATTTCTATTAATATCTTACTTTTTCAGTTCAGTTTTAAGTATTTTAGGGATTGCCTTAATATAATGTACACTTTATATATTTTCAGTGTCATGATTCACAGATACATATATAAATGGCATTTAATTTATTTGGGCACTTGATTTCATAATAAGGCATCTCTGGGGTCCAGGAATGGAAGAAAGGAACCAATATTTATTTAGCACTTACTATGGCAGACACATCTGCGAGGTGACTTTTTTTTTTAAGATTTTATTTATTTATTTGACAGAGAGAGATACAGCAAGAGGGGGAACACAAGTAGGGAGAGTGGGAGAGGAAGAAGCAGATTATCTTATCTGCTGAGCAGGGAGCCCGATATAGGGTTCAATCCCAGGGCCCTGGGATCATGACCTGAGCTAAAGGCAGACACTTAATGACTGAGCCACCCAGGTACCCCACATGTTTGTTTTTTTATATGGAAGTAAAATAAAGAGAGTAATAAGTAGTACATCCAGAATTTATCACCCAAATGTTTTATTCCAACAAACATACATATTTTCTACTTAACATGTCACTAATTTTTTTCAGAAATAACATTCCTTTACCTTACAATTGAGCTTAAATTGGTTTACTTTGCCAGTCTGAGTCTAGTGTCATGGCTAACTATAAAATTACTACGACACTGCCTTTCTCTTCTTTAACATATACACATGTATACATACACACGTACACACACAGAATAGTCACACACTCCCTAGAAACACTTAGAATTTACTCCTTAGAGAAAGAAAAAGGAAATGAAAAACAAAAGTCATTTCACCTAGTCTGCCTCTTAATCTCTCATTTTATTTGTCTTTTTATATGTGTGATATCAGAAACCACTTGAATCATTATTAAACAAGAAAACTCGTACTAAACAATGTTTATTGATGATAACTGACCAGCTCTTGAAATTCTGGAGTATAAAGGACACTTGAAAACTCTTAAGCTGAAGAATGCAGGGAACTAAGTGAAGTTAATTAAGATATCTTTCCAACTAAAGAAATAATTAAGACCTTGCTGTAACCATTGGAAATGGAATGGTGAACAGGGAGTTTGTAACTTGTTGTGATGCCCACAGGTGCTTGGGTACTGACCAATGCAATCATAAAGGCAACCAACACCATGGGGTATGGAAAAATAAGAATTTAAGAAAAATTCATCAATATCTCTCTCTGCTGATGTGGTCTTTCCATGGTGAAATCCCCTAGGTCCTGACATAACAATAAATAAGTTATTTTACCATGGCCCTCAAATTGTTCTCATATTCTATTGATGCCAAATTTCATTCTCATTTCTATCAGGAACTACATCTGGCCAGAGATTTTCATATCCCATTATGAAAGTAACATTTTGATTCAATTCTTAGAATCCCTAGCCTGTAGTTTACTTAGAGCAATCACAGAGTTATATGATATTCTTGCAAATTTTGCTTTGCAAATAAACAAAGGGGAAGACAGGAATATATCAGAATTGTGAAGTCCAAAAGGTTGGGACAAAGTTATGCTTGGTTCTTTGTTTGCACATGAACTTTACCTCATCAGTGATACTGAAACTTTGATTCAGACTCTGTTCTTGCTGCTTTACCCACTTTTGATGATGTTGAAATTTAAGTACTCAGCATATTTTTAAGAATTTTCTTCTAAAAAACACATTGGTTTTAGTATCTGGTACTAGTCTCATTTAATGCACTAATAAGCCATATAATCCTAAGTAATTTATCTTACAGGTATGCTAAGTATTACCATTTATTCTCTAGAATGCTAAGTATTACCATTTATTCATTGACTCCTAATTATTACCAAATATTATGGGTTTTTGGGGTGTTCCTTATTCATTTTGTTTTACATAAACTAAGTATGGCCCTTGATCCTTTAAGACAACTTTGTGAAGAGGCAGGTACTTTTATCATTGAGAAGTCACTGCTTAGTAATGTAGACAAAAAGGAAAAAAAAAGGAAGAGAGTAGAATATAAATGGTAAGATAAACATGCCTGAATCAATGAGTATGTCCCTTCAAAAACCTGATTTCAAGCTTCTTACTCATATAGTTCACCTTTAATCTCAAAGATGCCCCAATCCACTTATGTATCCAAATTCTTTGGCCTCTTCATTTCTAATGAGCTTTCCAACCATATGAATCATTTACTCCGACTGTTACAATCTTGACCTTACCATCACCAATACCTATAAAATATGAAATCCTAGTATCTTACCATCACCCCTCTCATTCCAGATCATTTACTCTAGTTCTTCACATTCAGTCAGTTGACAGTAACTTTTCTACTCCCTGCCATCCCAGTCACATCTTCATCTCCATTCTTAACATATGTAGGTTTTATGGCCAAGCAATATAAGCACACACTTGTAAATACCTTTCACACACTTCCGTCCTCTGCCCTATAAACCCTACTTGAAAAGTCATGTTAGGGGCGCCTGGTGGGTCAGTGGGTTAAAGTCTCTGCCTTCAGCTCAGGTCATGATCCCAGGGTCCTGGGATTGAGCCCCACTTCGGACCCTCTGCTTAGCAGGGAGCCTGCTTCCTCCTCTCTCTCTCTCTCTCTCTCTCTCTGCCTGCCTCTCTGCCTACTTGTGATCTCTGTCAAATAAATAAATAAAATCTAAAAAAAAAAAAACCTTTTAAAAGAAAAGTCATGTTACAATTGCAATCTACTATTCTATATGTATACCTAAAAACTGATTATTATGGATGATCACACAACTCTGCTGACTAATTTTACTTGAATTTATCAACACATCAGGATAATCTTACTATACCTTCTTAATAATTTCTTTCTCATTGTAGAAAATACTATATTGTATGTTCTATTTTCCTCTCAAACATCCAAAGCCTTCTATTCAGTCCAACTCTCACAGCTCATGACATCATCTCATTTTTCATTAAGAAAATAAACAAAAAGAAAAACGACCTTATCTATCAATCAAGTGGTACATCACTTTATATACATCTCCGCCTAGATTACTTTGTCTTCTCTTTCATTATAATGAAAAAAACATTGCTGCCTCAACCTAAAGCCAATCCCTCCAGATGGGACATGAATCCTCTTCATTTTCTAGTATTCAAGGCTTAACATTGACTGCAATTCTCCTCTCACCCACTTCTCCTATATTATTAGTTCCTCCCTTAAGATGGGATTTTCCTAGGGATAAAAATATGTTTATAAAAAAATAAAATAAATAAATAAAAAGATGGGATTTTCCCCTCTTAATTATAAAAACATGCCTAAATGAAATGTCTTAAAAAAAATACTCCTTTGAGCTAATATTCTTCCCATCCTCTCTACCCCAGCCTTTGCCTCCTCTAAGAGTAAAATAAATAACATGTTTTTTCTACTCAGAGTCTCCATTTTCTCACCTCCCATTCTTTCTCTATTCAGTTTAAGTATCTACCACTCTCTAAATATCTCTTACCAAGGTCACAAATGACTTTGTACATATCCAAGTGATAGTCTTCTATTCTCATAAAATGAACCTGTTTAAACATTTGACACAGTTGACCACTTCCTCCTTCTTGGAATACATTTTTTTCCCCATAAGTATATTAGACACTGCACTCTGTTTTATTTGTTTGTTTCTCTTATGATTTTATTCTTTCTCTTTTCTCAATCTACATTTCTGCCTCCTCTTTTGCTTAGCAGCTTAATCTTAGAGTGTTCTAGGCTTAGGCTTTGTTCTTTTTCTTTATCCAGTCTATGCTTAAACGAGGCCACCTAACTCCATAAATTCAAATACTGTTTCTAGAACGCTGAGTCCTCAAAAATAATTTCCAACTCCATCGTTTCTTTGAAAATTAAACTAGCATGTCCAGTGAATACACAGCACCCCTTATGGATATACAGGAACACCTCCGAAATCAATATGTATAATTCAGAACTCTGGAATTTTACTCCCAAATCTGCTTCCCCCAACTCCCCATCTTTATTAACTCATTATGTGCTACTGCCATCCACCATGCTGCTAGGACTCATTATTAGAAACATTCTCTCACCACTCCTCCACCATCACCAAGTCTTATCAACCTATTTGTAGAATATATCTAGAATCTGTTTGGTTCTCACCATGTACATTTCTATGTAACTCTCACCCAAAAAACCACCACGTGCCATCTGGACGACTGAAAAGGCTTTCTAGCCAGTTTCTCTGCTCTCTCCATAGTCAGTTCTCTACTGATTATACACAAAAGCCAGTATAATCTTCTGAAGGCGTGGAACTGAATATATAAGCCCTTCCCCAACACACTAAACCATTCAGTGGCTTACTATTTCAACTAGGATAAATTTAGAAATTTAATCCATAGACTACATAGCTTATAAGGTCCTGCATGACCTGGAAAATGTCTTCCCATCTGACCTGATCATCTACTATCCTTGCTTTTTACTCTTCAGTAAGCTTTCTTCTTGCTCCTAAAATAAAAATTTTGGGACCATTTTATTTGCTTCCTTTTCATCCTGACCTGAAATGTTCTTCTCTGGCCTTTTTGGCTTCCTACTTACTCTGATACTACTTTAAATGCATTATTCCTGAAAAGGCCCTTTCTGACTAGATGATCAAAGGTAGCTAACCATCACTATTTGAATCTCTCTCCTCTATGTTTGCTTGACCATCATCAGTCTTCTCTTACTAGAATGTAAACATTTTGAGGGCATGGAAATTGTCTTTTCTACGACTCTAACTCTAGCCGAGAGTTAAATGCATATGGGCTAGATGAATGAATGCATAGCTTACTATAAATGTGTATAAACTGAGGAAATCAGGAACTTCACAAAGTTATCTAAGCTGGAAAAGGAGACAATGTGGCAGAAAATTACCATTAAACAGAGATGATCAGTCAGGGAGATATCAAGGTCTGGGATTCTCTGTGAAAAAGAAAGTTTTCAGTGTGGTCAGAAGAAGGAATGTACACAATGGAGTAGATTATCCAGGAAAATGTGGATTCATTTTGAAAAAGTCATCATGTGGCATAAGTTTTCACCTTATCCTCAAACACTGGGACATAAGCACAGCTTTTGACATAAAGTTGTGACATGATAAATTTTAAGCATATAAAAAACAACTAGGGTAGTTTTCATAAGAAACTAAAATTTCAAGATTTAACCATGATGGAGACCAGTTAGGAGGCTTTGGCATTGGTTTAGAAGGACGTGGAAGAGGTCCTGAGGAGAGGCAGAGATGAAGAGGATGGAGAATCAGCCCATACTTTAGGGCTTCATTTGAGTTTCAAAATGCTCCCATGTGAGTTTAATTTATTATTCCCTCCAGATAATAATCATCTTAATTTCTGATCCTGCGACCTAACCGATATCCTTGGCTGATTAGTTCACAAATTTGAAGACCTCTAAAAATTTCAAGCTGAAACTATGAATTTGACCCTGCTATTTACCGACTGTACTTTAGTTTGAAATGTCCCACTAAGAAATAAAAATGATTAAGCACCATATTCTAATTATTTCAAAAGAAAAAGCAAGTGTGCACACATAGGAATATACAATATATTCTATATACAACTTTGTGTGTGTGAATAATATTTAAGGATCCACATTACCTGTAAGTATCTAAATATCAATGGATATGAATGTATTAATCTATATGTATATATAAAGAATATTTATGCATGAATATTTATGCATTAATATTTATGCATAATATTGCAGAAAAATACATATAGAAAGGTCAAACAAAAATATTAAAGAAAATACTCCTTTCCATCCAAGAATTTTTAAAAGCTTAAATTTTGAGTAAAATGAAAAATTTGTTCTCTTTTAAATAGATGGGGAAGAAGATATTTTAAATCTTAAGTGAACCAATCTGATGAGAGAATGAGGTATGAGACTTGGAAGGTGTGGGGTAGACAGAGGGATCTGGAGCCATTGATTGTTGTACAATGACAAGGACTGAAACATTGGCTTAGATTATTGAAAAATGTGAAATTCTGTGTTAACTGAGCATGAGAAAACTAATTTCCAACTCCAGTAGGTGTTTAAACTGCATTTAGAGTATGGACATAATTGTGTTTATTTGCTCACCTAAATATTCACCTACGACTTACAAAAACTGTAGTCTACTGAGTGCTAAGAAGGAGAGCTGGGGTAACTGATGAAAATTCTTAACTACATTTCAGGTGGAATTGTAAGACTATAATAACATGTTAAAGATTAACAAAACAGATTAAAATAGTAATACATCCTCCTCCTAAACACACTATGAACTGAGGCCCATTTTCCAGGCATAGAGAAGAGGGAAGCAGAAAATAAGCTGAAGATAGGAATGGACAATGAATAACTGCTGTATACTTTCAGAGTGTGACATATTTTTCTGGTCATTTTAAGTTGTTGTTCAATCCCAACATTGGAATAAACAGCTTTGAAGGGTTTCTTACGTAAGGACACATAAAATGTCTGCTTTTCAGCAGCTGGCAAATAATAATTCCCCTCTCAGAAAAGCCTTCAGCAAAAGAGCAACTTAGCATATAGACAGTCTCCCAGTGACCTGCCACTTAGCTGAGAATAGGTCGGGGGAAAAGCATCCATGCCAATGAAATCTGCCTCAGATCTAAAACTTCCACTCTATTAATTCTTTTCTTTGGCAAACATAGAAATGAAAGGCGGGGGAAGGAAAAGCTGAGAAGACAGTGAGGTCTAAGAAACAAAGAGCAGTGTCTCTCTTTATCCAGGGCTTTGCCACAGCCTCCCTCATTTCCTGGGTATTGTTATCCAAGAAACCAGGTAGAGTGCTGTGCAGGCAAATACAAGATTATCTCAGACAATGAGTGGTAGTGCATCAGAGTTAATCTATGTGCAATGGATCAATAGCATGATCCTTAAGATAGAGAAGTGGCCAAATCAAATGGGCTTTCTGTTTTCTTTGTTATTTAGGCTTTGAAGCTCTATTTTTAAAATTTCACTTTGTCTTGCGTCTTAAAGGTGTTCATGCAAGTAAAAGACGATGCATTTTAGTCTGGGCTAAATACCCCTGGGCATAATAAAGGCAAGTCAGTGCTAATTTGTAGCCTGACTTTTTTAGACACAAAAGCACAGTTTGAGATAGACTGAGTTGTACAGCACTTGTTAAGTATCAAATAGGAACTGATTTTTTTGTATCCTTTGGAGATGTATTTGGACTTTGAAAATATTTCCATTTTAACTTCTATAATCCACCTCTCTTTGGGTTCTATCCTTTAAAAAGAACCATATTTATATCATGTACTCACCCTACAAATGATGGATGAAATTCACCTAGACTAAGCAAATATAATCTAGACTTTATGGCACTTACCACTGACAAAAAAATGGAGAAAATATTGTGACTCACTTTATATGTTTCTCTACATCTCTTACCTTAGAATTCATATCTTTCTCTAGTTCCTATATAATGTATAATCATCCATAATCATCTGTTGGCATTCCTAGGGTTCAAGCTGCTTAGAAGAAATCATGAAATTTTGCATTTATTCCCATAAACTTCTCTAAATCTTCTTTGAGAGATAATAACCAGCTCATTTAGGGAGGTAAGGGAAACCAGAGTATCTATTACATGTACAAAAGAGGTTGCTACTCTTGAATTAAAATGGAAGGTCTCTAGGAAGGCCTCTTGACCTGAAATTTTACCACAATAATCTTTTACATATGAGATCACTGGGCTGAGCAATAAACTCCACTCTGTCCTCAGATCTGCCATACCCGCTGCCTATTCACTAGCATGTTTCAATGTCTTCAAGAGATTTAGCCATGACTTTTAATAATCTATTTGAACCTCGGAGAAACTTTAGTTACTGAACAGCAGAGTATTTCAAACACAGTATTTAGTAACTTTTTTTTTCTTCTGACAGCCCTGGTTCTTGAAATGTGATCTTCTAGGCAGCATTAGCATCACTTGGAAACCTGTGAGAAATACAAGTTCTCAGCCTCAGTGTGGACCTAGTGAATCAGGAACTCTGGGAGCAGGGCCCTTCAAAGAGCGTTTTAACAAAACGGAGTCTCCAAGTGGCACACTCAAGTATGAAAACTGTTAGTTTATAGCATAGGGACATTTTTAACCATAGGAGTTGATTTATGTTTGCTTTCATTTTAAAATGTATTTCTTACACTACCTGAGTATGGAGACTATAGAAGCAATATTGCCCCTAAGAAGTGAAAATTGTTTTGAGGTGAAGATGGGGGAAAAAAAAACTTAGATATTACAATAATTATTGCCCTTAAAAGTCAACAATACATAAACAAGCATATTGTATCTTGAAATTTTATCTGGGTCTTAAAATTTTATCAGGGAGGAAAGCAAACAGAAAAAAAATTCTAAAAAGTCTCCTGGGTGGGGGAGTCAATACTGGAACAACAACAAAAAAGATTACGAATCCCTAATCTGAGGAAACTCTCTAATTTAAAACAAATTTTATCCTGGGCGCCTGGGTGGCTCAGTGGGTTAAAGCCTTTGCCTTTGGCTCAGGTCATGATCCCAGGGTTCTGGGATCGAGCCCCATATCGGGCTCTCTGCTCAACAGGGAGCCTGCTTCCCCCCTTCTCTGCCTGCTGCTCTGCTTCTTTGTGACCTCTCTCTCTGTGTTAAATAAATAAATAAAATCTTTTAAAAAAAAACAAAACAAAACAAACAAACAAAAAAAAATTTTATCCTTAACCCCCTTCTCCTCTAGATTCCACAGACAAGATACTAGATTTTGGATTTCTGCCAAGAGTACATTTAATTTAATGACAGGTAATTAATTCCAAAGTAAAGAGTTACTTAAATTACATATATAAAAAAATTATGTGTATATATGTATACACACATACATACATGCACATGTATGTATGTGTGTATACATGTGTGTATGTGTGTGTGTGTGTGTGTGTGTGTGTGTGTGTATATATGGCACATATAAAAATAACCATTTTCCAAATTAGGAAATCAAAGATCTGAAAGATTGAATTAATTATAATTAATCCATTAATTAACTCTAAAAGAATTGTTGAGTGCCTAGTATATGATACAAGCTATTTCTTTTTTTTTTACTGCATTTTTTTTTAATTTTTATTTTTTTAAAAACATATTTTTATCCCCAGGGGTACATGTCTGTGAATCACCAGGTTTACACACTTCACAGCACCAACCATAGCACATACCCTCCCCAATGTCCATTAACCCACCCCCCTTTCCCAACCCCCTCCCCCCAGCAGCCCTCAGTTTGTTCTGTGAGACTAAGAGTCACCTATGGTTTGTCTCCCTCCCAATCCCATCTTGTTTCTTTTCTTCTTTTTCTGCCCCCCTAGTCCCCCATATTGCATCTCCACTTCCTCATATCATGGATATCATATGATAGTTGTCTTTCTCTGATTGACTTATTTCACTAAGCATGATACCCTCTAGTTCCATCCACATCGTTGCGAATGGCAAGATTTCATTTCTTTTGATGGCTGCATAGCATTCCATCGTGTATATATACCACATCTTCTTTATCCATTCATCTGTTGATGGACATCTAGGCTCTTTCCATAGTTTGGCGATTGTAGACATTGCTGCTATAAACATTCGGGTGCACGTGCCCCTTCGGATCACTACGTTTGTATCTTTAGGGTAAATACCCAGTAGTGCAATTGCTGGGTCATAGGGTAGTTCTATTTCCAACTTTTTGAGGAACCTCCACACTGTTTTTCAGAGTGGTTGCACCAGCTTGCATTCCCACCAACAGTGTAGGAGGGTTCCCCTTTCTCCACATCCTTGCCAGCATCTGTCATTTCCTGACTTGTCAATTTTAGCCATTCTGACTGGTGTGAGGTGATATCTCATTGTGGTTTTGATTTGTGATACAAGCTATTTCTGTCACTAATGATTAGTAATGAACAAAATGAACAAAAGTCCCTGGCCTCTTTGAGCTCACATCCTAATAGGGAGATACCCCATAAGCAAGACAAATAATTAAAATGTATAGATTTTGAGGGCATCTTCGTTGCTTAGTCAGTTAGGCACCTGACTCTTGATTTCGGCTCAGGTCATGATCTCAGAGTCTCAGGGTCTGCCCTTCTATCCCTGCCAGCACACGCACTCTCTCTCTCTCTAAAGAATAAATAAATAAATAACATATATATTTTTAAACAATGACTTGTTAAGGAAAAAGAAATAGAACAGTGGGCTCAATGTTGGATGGGGCATGGAGGATGAGCAAGAAAAACTCATTGGGAAGAAGATTATTAAGGCTGCGTTGGATAGGGAGGGAGGGCTCCATGGAAGAGGCAAGAGTTTTAGACTCACATAAGTGCTGACAAGCTAGTAAACAAGAACTGTGGGGAATAAATTACACTGGGGGAGTTTGAGGGACAAGGAATGGAAAAGTCTGATGACTATAGATTTTATGGAAAGTAAAATAGGTAATAATAATATTAGAGAGATATATTGAAATAAAACTGTTGAAATCAAAAGCCAAATAATTGTTGGCCTCTCTAAAATAGGTTAATACTGAAGGTGGCTCAGGCATGAAAGAAATATGATTCAAATGGTACGTTGATGAAATAAAAAGTAGTGGGCAAGATGTATTAGAGACAAGGTAAGCAGAAAGAGGAGTCAAATGTCTATCAGTTTATTAAACTATAAACTCCTAAGAGGATAGGATCTGTGTCTCTATAGCAGTTAATTTCCCACATCTAGGTTTTAGGTGTCCAATAAATATTTGCACAAAATTGATCTATATACAAATATCTAAGGGCTAGAACTAGTATTCTGTCAATGAGGAAAACATTAATACAAGACACCTTACAAATCAAATATTGAAAACATTCAGTGAAAGAATGTGTGAAATGAAAGAAAAGGACATTCCAATGCCTTGAGTCTGATGGAGAATTATGAAAAAGAGTATGATTATATTAACTGAAATTGTAGACCTTAAAGATTGGGGTAAAAAATAAAAATGATATCCCAATGTGGGGCTTGATCCAAGGACTCTGGGATCATGACCTGAGTTGAAGGCAGAGGCTTTAACCCACTGAGCAACCCAGGTGCACCTACAAAAAGATTTTTAATAATCCTTCAATATGCCAAGGCAAGTATCATGTAAGCAACTGTTAAATATTTTTTGTAGAGGAAGAAGTTAAACACTTGTGCTATTTAATGACACTCAATGACAACTGTGATTAAACTCTAACATTATCACCTATATTGTCCTTTCTGAGGTCAGAATGAGACCTAGGCAAAATCAAGCTGCCCTGAAGTTCATTTTTGATAGCCCCAGCTCCCAGTTTTCAGTACCTCCTATCCTACTTTTGGTTCTTTTCTTTTTTCTTCCTTCCTTCCTTCCTTCCTTCCTTCCTTCCTCTCTTTCTCTCTCCCTTTCTTGCTTTCTTTCTTTGCCTTTAGTGTGGTCATGTGCTTCCATCTCACTATTCAGCTATTCTAGGGAATTTTTAGCTGATAAGTGCTACGAAATATTAGCTCACTGAGGACATCTGCACTTCAAAAAGGAACTCAGGAAGACTAAACACTTTGAGATCCAAAGTGGAAATGTACAAAGATTTACTCTCAAGCACTAAAGACATTGAGGTGGAAAGAGATTTGGGAATAGTGAAGAATTTTGGCACCACTAAAATAGTGTTATAGGTGTCTTGCCCCAAGTCTTCCTGAACAGTCTGTTAACAGACTAGAAATTATTAATAGGGGAACAATATTTCACTCTCACCTGGCCTTGAAAACGATTGAGGCCATCTTTCAATAACTAATTCCAAACAGCTCAGCTGAGTTTATAAAAAGTAATTTTCACTTCTGGAGTTGTCTATTAAAAAAATTAATTTTTTTCTATCTAATAAAAGAAAAATCTATAGCACTACCTCCTCAAAGATTCAGACTTCTCAGTACATTAGGCATTGGAATATATTCAACAAAGTCAATGGTATCTCTTGTTTTAATTTTCAAGCAGTTTCTGGCTTCGTAGCTATCAAGGGAATTAATTTGCATCATGAATTTCCTGCTTCATCAGTAAGGGCCAATCATGTACAAAGTTGATGCAGGATCAACAGAAAGTTTTATAGTTTTAACATTAAGTTTTCATGTTGTACTCATATCTTTAGGAAAAAACAAAATTCTTTCCTTAGATTTACTTAATTTCATTTTTTAAAAGATGTTATTTATTTATTTGAGAGAGAGACAGTGAGCGAGAAAGAGAGCAGAAGCCAAGGGGAGAGGCAGAAGGTGAAGCAGACTCCCCATTGAGCAGGGAGGCCTGATGTGGAGATTGATCCAAGGATCCTGGGATCACGAACTGAGCCCAAGACAGATACTTAACTGAGTCACCTAGGTGTCCCTCCTTGGATTTTAGAGCCAGTGAGCATAGCGGGATATTTGTTTAGAAACACTGTTACTAATTTGCTCTCATTCTGTGCAAGTCACTAAGCTTGTGTGGACCTCAGTTTCCACATTTATAAATATAAAATTATCCTCAATATAAAAATAAATGGGGAGTTAGGATAAATGGTCTCCAAAATTTTCTTCTGCCCACTTGAATATGTCACTTACTTGAAGTCTAGCATTTCTAACAATTCTCCCCTCTCCAAAAGAAAGAAAGAGAGAAAAGAAAGAAAGAAAAGTAAGCTTTCAACTCCAGTGATCATGTGCCATTGTCTCATGTGCTTGATCATCTTTTGTTCAAGTACTGGCTGTGCCTCAGAAGCAGCTTGTCATCTAACACTGCTCTAAACCTCATCAGAAATAATGAAATAATTTCTGAATCTCCCAGGCAAGGCTAGAGTAAGTGTGAAGTAAGAACACTGTTCTTAATTTCATCCTCTTTCTAAAGTGGACTTCTTCTGATACAGACCTTGTTGTCTACAAGAAAGAAGAGAAGAAGCTGGATATATTGTGACTGGGTAAATTTGTTATATCATGCCTGCCTTTTCCAATGACCTTTTTTTTTTTTTAATTATTGAAGATTTTGTTATTTATTTGAGAGAAAGAGCAAGAAAGAGAGTGAGAGCATAAGCAGGGGGAGGGGCAGAGGGAGAAGCAGGATCCTCACTAATCAGAGATCCTGATGGGGGCTTGATTCCAGGACCCCAGGATCATGACCAGAGCCGAAGGCAGACACTTAACAGACTGAGCCACCTGGGCACCCCTACCGAGCTTTATCTCATTATTACCACCCCTCTCCCAAGTACCTACTGCCTCTCCAGCACTTACTCCCAATTCTACGTGCTCACTCACAGATGGTGCTTCAGCTAGGCCTTCCAGGCCACAGATGATCCCCTTAAGGGGACTGCCTATGTGCTCCATTCTTGCAAAGACCCTCATTAATTATACTAGATAAATGGAAATGTGTTTCTAATATAATATAAATGATAAATATTAGAATAAGTCTTATTTTTTCTCCCTCCAAAGCTAAAATGGCAGCCATGTATCACTTCAACTTCAATGCTTCAGTTGCTGGAAAGACCTAACAATGTGATCTGTGCATTTTTTGAACCAAGTATTTATTTGTATAGTTTTATTATAGTAGTAGCGGTAGCATATAGTTTTCAAGTTCTCTTCCAGAGTTCTCTTAAAACTCTGTATACTGTCTGTACCCTTCAGTGAAAAGACTAAGCGCTGCTTTCAAGAATAGCTCTTATGCATTTAAAAGTTGGTTCTCCCATAAACTCAAGTTTAAAACACAGCTTAAATGTAACTTTCCTAAATCTTTACTTTCATAGAATTTTGTATCTTACTCATAGGATTTGAGAATTCAATGAACTAAGTGCATGTAAAGCACTTAGCATAGTGAAATGGTAATTATTATTAAATTATTTCTTTCTTTTCTTTTTATCCCTTTAGCACTGAAAGAAGTGTTTTACCTAAATATTATTCAAATTAATAATGAATTAAATTAACCTCAATTAACATTTGTTAATTGATTACCTCAGTAATATAGAAAATAGCACTCAGAAGGAGGGATGGAGAAAAAAACAATAGTTCAAATAAACATGACAAAGTCAAAGCAAATATAAGGATTTCAGTAGATCTCTGGCAGATGCTATAGAGAAAGCACTCAAAAGAAGTGACTGTCTTTCCTATTTCTGGATCAATTTTCTTTTTCAAAGGAATCTTTAATAACTAACAAAAGTATTATAGATATAGCTGCTTTATTTTTGCAATAGTTTTGTGCCTGTATGTTTTTATAGAACTCAATCAACTTTTCAGCTTTTCTTTTAAAATCCTTTCCTTTTCCCATTAGTCCATTAATAATTGTTGCTTTCCTGGCATCCCCACTTTGTCAGGTTATTATGCATTCCTCAGCATTGTGAAAAATGAAAAGTGGAAAAATCACATATTTTTCAGCTGACTTAACACTGCATAAAGTGCTGAAATTATTAATTGAACATCTTGATTATAAATTAAGTGGAAATAATGTTGAAGAAGCAGCCCCTAGTCATATAGGATTATTGTTAGAGCTACACACTGAATGATTTGAATTTCATTCTGGTAGTAGTAAATATAGCTAATACCACTGCATATGAACTCAAAGATTTTGGCTGAATATCAACCAAATCAAGCAAGCAATTGCCTCCACACTTTTGAGGTTTACATCCTAAAACCACATTGACTACTACATCTTTGCCCCTTTAAGTGCTTGAGAACTACAGCAAGAGTTTAGAGCCAAGCTAATAGCTATCTACCTTCTGGAAACATTTAATCCAAAATCACAACATTTAAAACCTCAGTAAAATTCACTCTACAAATTTCAATTAGGTGATAATCCAAAATGAAGCTTGGTGGACATTCACCTTTAAATTGTGCCATGGAAAATGTGTCCATCTTGGGCAAATTAAAGCCATCACCCACATTTTAAAAAGTGTTTAACTTGTTAAAGATAATAAAACAACTTTAAAAAAAAAAGATAATAAAACAACTTCAACCTCAGATTAAAATATAACAGTATATCAACATTTAAAGATTAATTACAAGTTTGTTTTATCTATTTTTTTAAGTGGTCCTAGAAAGATATCGATCCAGCAATATTTTGCATATTATTTGGGGTAGGCTCAGTCAAGGTAACAAATCTCAAAATTTCACTATTAAACAATAAAGTTTCAGGTCTTGCTCATATAACATTTCTACGTGGATGTTCAGATTATCAAGGGAGCCCATTTCCACACAGTGGAAAGAATCTGGTAATAGTTGTGTCAGCTTGGGCTATAGTACCCAGTTACTCAATCAAACACTAATCTATGCGCTGTTGTGAAAATACTCTGTAGATGTGGTTAACATCCACAATCAGCTGACTTTAAATAAAGGAGGTTATATTCCATAATGTGGGTGGACTTCATTTAATCAGTGGGGAGGCTTTAAGGACAAACTAAGTTTCCCCAATGGGAGAAAAAAATCTGCCTCAAAACTAGTGTGTCTGATCCTGCCCAAGTTTCCAGGCTGGGGACCTACCTATTAATTTCAGACTTGTCGGGCCCCACAATCACATGACTCAATTTCTTGAAATAAAGACCTTTATATATTTTTCACTCTTAACTTGTTCTGTTTCTCTGGAGAACCCTGACTGATACTACTACTGACTTCCTAACTTCTATCTGGTGGCTCTGCCATTGTCATCTTTCTCTTTTAACTGGCAGAGGAGAAAGAACACAGAGTATGCAAAGAGGAACACACCTAAAAGCTTTCACAGATTTGTAAGTGGCATATAGTATTATCTGTTTCTCTTTCTCATGGCCTAAATGCTGGAAAAGCTGGGAAATGCTTCCTAGATTGGGCCCCAATGTAGAGAGCAGATTTTGGTGGACAGCCAGTGTGCTCTACTAAAATTTTCAGTAATGTGACTTATAACACATATTTTTTAAATTGCATTTTAGCTAATTTTTATATTTCTTATTTTATCCTTCAATGGAGCGTTAAAGGTAAGTCTCACATTTGAATGGAGAGTAATAGAGGGAAGATCACTATAGGTTGCAGGGATACAGAAAGTTTGAAGAAAGGGAGAAAGGTAGGAGGAAGAGGAAAGAGGAACCTGTAAGATGTGAAGGAGAGATACACCTTTTAGAAACTCTGATCTAGTGCTCGCTTCGGCAGCACATATAGAAACTCTGATCTGTGGGGCACTTGGGTGGCTCAGTGGCTTCAGCCTCTGCCTTCAGCTCGGGTCATGATCCCAGGGTCCTGGGATCAAGCCCCACATCGGGCTCTCTGCTCAGTGGGGAGCCTACTCCCCACCCCCTGCCTGCCTCTCTGCCTACTTGTGATCTCTGTCAAGTAAATAAAATAAAATCTTAAAAAAACAAAAACAAAAAAAAAGCTCTGATCTAATCCTTTTTGCCCATGCCCCCATTAGTGAATCACTATCTTGGTGAGCCACCATTACAGATGGGAGTTGCATTACCTCAAGTATGCTTGAACAACAACTACAAAAAAAATTTATACACTGATCTAGATCTTAGAATAAGTAATGCAATGGAGAGAAATGAGTTTAGAAAGGTATAATCACTTCAAATGCATGCTCAAGAATTTGAATTTTCCTCTTTAGATAGGGGGGTTCATATAAAGTTTTTATGCAAGGACTGATATGATCAATGCCAATATCAGACATTAGATTTATCAGATTGTTTTATTTAAAATGGATAGAATGAGGGAGAGACAAGAATTGGACAGACTAGTTAAAATGAAAATTGCAGTAATTGTATAGGGCAGAGCTAAACGATTGCTCTGTGGCAGGTGGCAGTGAGACTTGAAAGAAAAAAAATAGAAGTAGTACATGGCAGTAGTACGGACAGAAGTTAATGTCTCGTTGTACACAAGAATAAGAGAAAAGTATTCAAAAATATTACTTGGTTTCAAATTGCAGTGATAGGAGGGTGGTGTAGCCTAACTGAAATTAGAAATATTTTACCTCTTTTCTGGTATAAATTAACTTTCCCTGAATAGATGATCAAGGTACTAGGTCCTATCTATGGCACACAGAGTGCCATGGGAGCCCAGAGGAGGGGGTGATCCTTACAAGAATGCCCAGTTTCCTTTGACATATTCAGACCTCTTGTATTACTATCCCCTACTTCATCACTCCAGAAAGACATTTAATGTTCATTAAGGAGATATAAATAGGTTGCTCCCTTATCAACCTGGCAACTGGGTCAATTTCACACTGAGTCATTAAATGTCTTAAGAACTGGTAATTTATCATGTTTTAATGACAACTTTAAAATGGTATTTCAAAACCAAAAGATTTATATCCCATTAAGAGATGATTGTAATATACTAATGCAAGACTTCACTCACCCATTGAGAGCTGTATTTTATGAAGGAAGTAGGGGTGGCTGGGTAACTACCTTGCAATATTAAAAACCGCTGACCATTTTGGATATTTAGTTTAGAGCCAGCATTCTATTCAATTTGTGTTTGGGCAGACATATAGGTAGCCAATATGTGATACCTTTACTAATCTCTGAATGGGATATTTTAAACCATAAATGTGAACACAAGGAGCTGGACAAAAGAGCAAAGTAAAAAACAAACCAGCAAACAAACAAACAAACAAAATAAGCAATATGCCTGTTGTTAAAAAGGTAGATTAAACCCATATATCAATGATGACAAAACAGTTACATATGCAATTGATGGGAAAATATGTATCATAGAATCAATTCTCATCATTTCTCCAAAGGAATTATAATGGATGAAGAGAGACATTCTCACTGCTAGCTGCCCCTATTCCTCTTGTCCTCCTTGTCCAATCTTGGTAGTAGCCATGGCGATCATTTTAACAAAGATATTTTGGTAGTAAGAGTTCTCTAGAATTCCACAATCTTTGCATAAATTATTTTTATAATAAATAAGTTTCTCCCTGCCTTAACTGTTCTTGTCATTATCATTATTATTACTCTGTAGGTTTTATTTTATTTTCTTCTATCAAATCTCCGTAATTGCACATCAGTGTGATATAGCACACTGATGAGATTCTGAGATTTCAAGAAAATTAGGATTCTTCTTTCATCTTCTCACTAATGTTGATTCACTAAATTAATTAACAATTGATTTTATTTCTTTATGCTATCCAAATAATTGGGTTATTTTCCCTCGTGCTAATCTTTGCAGTCTCTGGTGTCTCTTCCTGTTATGTGCCCTACCTCTTAGACATAGAACAAAGCTTTGAGGTTTTTCTTCCTGTGTCCCTCAGTCCCCCACCCAACAAGAATTAATGACTACAGAGTTTTGGTGCCTTTAATATCATTTTTTCTAAGAGTTTAACTATTGGACCATATAGTCACAGTCTGTGATATTCCAGAATGGTGCAATCTACACTTACCACAGTACCTGTAGTGCTATCTCACAAGAGCTACTGTCACTCCAGTGTACTCCAATGCAAGACTCATTTTGATCCTTTTAATTATATGTCTTTCCCTCACGAAGAAGGATATTGCCTAGGATTTAAGGGGGATCTCTGGGCTCCTCCCTAAGGATCTGATTACATATATAAATATAGCTTTAATTTTAATTCTTTGTGTCTTGCTTGTTCATCTATAAATAAAAGGAGAAAGTCTAAATACAATTCAAACTACTTATGTAAATAATTTCTGGACACACAAATAAATAAAAATAAATTTATTTTCCACTTGGTTTTTCTTCTCAAGAACTTTTCCTCTTCCTTAAATTCTGCAGTAATGAATAAAATGGTCATACTTCATCTGAAAAACATTTGACTTATATTTAAATGGGTCATATTCCTGTACAAAGGAAGATCCAGCAATTTAGCAAATTTAACTGTTATTTTCTTCTGGCTTATGTATGAAAGCTACAGTAGAAACTAAAAATTTCTTTCTTTAATTGTTCTAAATTGTGGGGACATAGTTGCAACTCAATATTTGTAAGTTACAAATAGAAAAGGGCAAAATATACATTACAGAAACTAACTCACAATAAGACCCTGGACATCTAATATAACTTAAAGTTTAATGTCTTCACCTTTGAAGTAATCTGCTGTTAAAATGTATTCTAGTGGCAGTACTCAGTGAATCTATGAATTATTTGACAGATTAATGATGCCACCTAAAATTTTAATGCCATTTTCATTGACATATGTTTCTATGCTATATATTCTCATTCTCAAACTATACACAAAGAGAATTATTAACCCTTTTTTTATACAAAGGCAGTGGGCCAGGGAAGTAAAATGAATGGTTCAAGCACATAACTATCTAGTATTTGCAGTAAATCTAATTCCTTTTTCTCCTTCTGCTTTTTGTTTGATTTACTTTTACATATCAGTTCTGTGAATTTAATTAAGAAAGTGAACAGCAGAAAAGAAAGTTAATAGCAATGATTTGTATGTAATTTGCATTACTGATTTAGTAATCAACTATTTTTATGCTTCAGAGCTACCTAGGATCTCTGGTGTTTAGCCTCTAGTAGAGATGCAAATGAATTTTTTAAAAAGTGATAGGGCCAGATAACAAACAAACAAACAAAAAACCCTTTTACAAATTAATAAAAACAAAAGATACACTAATACAAAAATGGGTAAAAGACTTGAACAGGGAATTAATAAAAGAGGCAAACATAAGGGTTTACTTTACTAGACATAAAAGAAAAAAGAAAAACAAAAACTCATACACTGCTGGTGGAAATGTAAACCAATACAACTGTGGAAAACTCTTTGGCAATGTCAAGCAAACCAAAACTTACACATATTTTACAGGCCCTAAACTTCACTCCTGGGTATATATTCAAAGGAAATCTATACATGTATTCACCAAATGATGTATAAAAAGTGTTTACAATGGCCCTATTTTTAATAGCCCCAAACTAGAAACAACTCAATTCTCAATTATCCATCAAGAGCAGAATAATAAACTATGCTATAAATACACAACAAAAGACTATACATAATAGCACTATTATACAATCATAAGTAATATCATAAATTAATTTCACAAACAAAAAGAAACCAGACACAAAAAGTATAGAGTATATGATCCTATGTATGTAAATTTCAAAAACAAGCAAAACAAATGTATGGTATTATAAGTCAGAATAGTGGCTACCCTTGAAAGGAAAATAGTGATTAGGAAAGAGCCTGAGGAGGCACTTGGATGAAAGTGACACTCTGTTTTTTACATAAGTTCTGATTATATGAAATATTCAAATTGAAAACATATATCTAGCTCAGATATAATCTGTATCTTTCTCTATGTAAGTTGTACTTCAAAAAAAAGCATATATTAATTTATAGGAATACATGTGTGTGTATGTGTATATTTTTTCCAGGTATTCAAAAGTATACATCACTGGGTACTTTCATCTTTGACATCGACACATAGACATTTTTTCTTTGGGATGTAACTGAAGCATAAGCTGAAACTATGATGCCAGCTCATAGTATCTAGTACCCTAGAGTTTCATATTTGCTTTTTGAGACTTGGGATTTGAAAAATCAATTATTTTCCTCCAGATACTTAATCCATTGCCTCCCTTACCAGTGTTGCTTCTCTATTCTCCATCATTTACATCTCTTTGTTTGTTGCATAAGAGGATAACTTTAACAACATAATGGGTTGTGTAAAATACACAGCTAAAGTTTATCTTAAGAACTTTTAATGTTGAGGGTTGAGCAAGATGGCAGAGGAGGAGATATCTAAATATCATCGGGTTCCAGGAGTTCAGCTAGTTATCAAACCAAACATCTACAAACTCAAGAGGAGATTGAAGAGAAGAAGAGCAGCAATTCTAGGAATAGAAAATCAACCACTTTCTGGAAGGTAGGACATGCAGAGAAATGAATCTGAGGTGATATATGAGAAGAGACACCACGAGGGGAGAGGCTAGCTCCTGGCAAGGATTAGAGCAGCAGAACACAAAATTGGCACTTTTATAAGTCTTCTCTACTGAGAGACATAGCTCCAGAGGCTAAGCGGGGGATGGAGCCCTCCTGGGGACAGTGACAATGCGGTCTCAGGATCCATGGCATCCCAAAAACACCAGGGGGATTTGAATGTGGCAGAGCTCCCAGATATCAGAGCAGGGAAGCCAGCTGCAGAGACAGAGCCTAGGAGTGGGCTCTCAGTTCGGGGTTACCTTAAACCATGATCTGAGGCACAGTTGGGCCACTACTTTTCAAGCAGGGACCCACAAGTGGCAGATCCGGGGAGACTCATCTTCATCCCCTGGGGGAAATGGCACGATATCGAGCTGCAGGAATTGGCTGTGTTTGGAGAGGCCAAATGGGGCTGTGCACCAGAGATAGAAACGTGCAGTCACAGGCTGGGTGAGCACAGAGTGCAGCTTAGACCAGGGAGACAGGAGTGATTGATTGCTCCCTCTGAGGGTGCACCAAGGAGTGGGGTCCCAAACTCTTGAATTCTACAGGGGAGAGACTGGGAGGCCGCCATTTTCTTCCCATCCTCCAAAGCTGTACAGAAAGCGTTCAGGGAACAAAAGCTTCTGAGAGCAGACTTGCCCCTGGAGAGGGTGGTGCAATTCTGCCTCTGGCAAAGCCATTTGAGAATAACTGCAACAGGCCCCTTCCCCAGAAGATCAACAAGAACATCCAGCCAAGACCAAGTTCACCAATCAATGAGAAATGCAAAACTTCAGAGCCATGGGAATACAGAACATAGAATTCATGGCTTTTTTCCCTTCATTATTTAGTTTCTCAAAGTATTATTTTCTTATTCTATTTTTTTTTATTTTTCCTCTTTCCTATTTTAACGTTTTTTAAACTACTTTTTCCTATCAATACCTTTATACAAATCATTTTAAATTTTCATTGTCATAGTCATATTATATCCTTTCATTGTATTTAACCTTCTTTTCTGTATACATAAAGGTTTTTCTTTCTTTAAAATTTTGGGATACAGTTTCTTCTAACAGATCAAAATATACCCTAAATCTAGTGCATGGCTTTGTTCTAGTTTCCAGCCTGATCACATTCTTTCCTCCTTTTTTTTTTCAACCAACTTCTTATCAATTCCTTTTTTAAAGTCTTTTTTTAAATTTTCGTCTTTACAGTCATATTCCATCCCTTCATTGTGTTTACCCTTATTGTTGTATATATTTTTCCTTTCTTTAAAAGAAGTTTTTCCTTTCTTTAAAATTTTGGGAGGCAATTTCTTCTAACAGACCAAAATACACCCAAAATCAAGTGGGTGGCTCTGTTCTATTCACCAGTCTAAAAAATACATAAATATAAAATAGTAATCCATGTTTATAGCTTGGAAGAACAAATATTGCGAAAATGTCTATACTATCTAAAGTGATCTACACATTTAAGGCAATCCCTATCAAAATACCATCAATTTTTTTCAAAGAAAGGAAAAAATAATCCTAAAATTTATATGGAACCAGAAAAGACCCCAAATAGCCAGAGGAATGTTGAAAAAGAAAACTAAAGTTGACAATTCCAGACATCAAGCTCTATTACAAAGCTATAGTCATCAAGACAGTATGGTACCAGCAGAAAAACAGACACATAGATCAATGGAAGAGAACAGAGAGCCCAGAAATGAACCCTCAACTCCATAGTCAACTGATCTTTTTTTTTTTTTTTAAGATTTTGTTTATTTATTTGACAGACAGAGATCACAAGTAGGCAGAGAGGCAGGCAGAGAGAGAGAGGAGGAAGCAGGCTCCCTGCTAAGCAGAGAGCCCGATGTGGGGCTTGATCCCAGGACCCTGGGATCATGACCTGAGCCAAAGGCAGAGGCTTTAACCCACTGAGCCATCCAGGCACCCCTAGTCAACTGATCTTTGACAAAGCAGGAAAGAATGTCCAATGGAAAAAGGACAGTCTCTTCAACAATGGTGTTGGGAAAATTGGAGATCCACATGCAGAAGAATGAAACTGGACCATTTCCTCACACGACATACAAAAATAGACTCAAAATGGATGAAAGACTCAATGTGAGAAAGGAATCCATCAAAATCCTTGAGGAGAACACAGGCAACAACCTCTTTGACCTCAACTGTGGCAACTTCTTCCTAGAAACATCGCCAAAGGCAAGGGAAGCAAAGGCAAAAATGAACTACTGGGACTTCATCAAAATCAAAAGATTTTGCACAGCAAAAGAAACAGTTAACAAAACCAAAAGAAAACCAACAGAATGGGAGAAGATATTTGCAAATGACATATCAGATAAAGGGCTAGTATCCAAAATGTATAAAGAAATTATCAAGCTCAACACCCAAAGAACAAATAATCCAATCAAGAAATGGGCAGAAGACATGAACAGACATTTCTGCAAAGAAGACATCCAGATAGCCAACAGGCACATGAAAAAAAAAAAAAAAAAAAAAAAAGAGTTCCACATCACTCTGTATCAGGAAAATGTAAATCAAAACCACAGTGAGATACCACCTCACACCAGTCAGATGGCTAAAATCAACAAGTCAGGAAACGACAGATGTTGGTGAAGATGTGGAGAAAGTGGAACCCTCCTACACTGTTAATTGGGAATACAAGCTGGTGCAGTCACTCTAGAAAACAGTATGGAGTTTCCTCAAAAAGTTGAAAATAGAGCTCCCTATGACCTAGCAATCACACTACTGCATATTTACCCTAAAGATATAAATGTGGTGATCTGAAGGGTCACATGCCCCCGAATGTTTATAGCAGCAATGTCCACAATAGCCAAACTATGGAAAGAACCTAGATGTCCATCAATAGAAGAATGGATAAAGAAGTTTTATACACACACACACACACACACACACATACATACATATAGATATATATACATACAGATATGTATACACAGACACAATGGAATACTATGTAGCCATCAAAAAATGAAATCTTGCCATGTGCAATGACATGGATGGAACTAGAGGGTATTATGCTAAACAAAAAGCCAATCAGAGAAAGATAATTATCATATGAGGTACTATGAGGAATTTGAGAGGCAGCATAGGGGTTGTGGAGGGTAGGGAGGAAAAAAAATGAAAGAAGATAGGACCAGGAAGGGAGAACAATCTTAAGAGACTCTTAAGCTGAGGAAACAAACTGAGGTTTGATGGTGGGTTGGGGGGAGGAGGGATAGAGTGGCTGGGATATAGACATTTGGGAAGGTATGGGGTATGGTGAGTACTGTGAACTGTGTAAGATTGATGATTCACAGACCTGTAGCCGTGAAGCAAATTTTACATTATATTATAATTTTTAAAAAAGAACTTTTAATGTTAATTGATACAATTTAAGTAATCTAGATTATGGAATAGTCAATAACCGGGAAGAAAATACAGTACTAAAAATAAAGACGACCAGGTATTATATACCTCCTGTTATAAGTATTTTATACTCCTAAACAGGTACAATTTTCAAAAAGACCAAACCAAAATCTAATTAAATCTCTTCATCAAACCTTGGTTAATTTTTTAAAAATGAAGGAGATACAGAAAATATGAAACCATGTCATGAGAAACATAATTATTAAAATTCAGACTGTGGGACAATCTATGGCCCAAAGATTCCGTTTCTTAAATAATTTTTAATAAAAAACACAGGAGCAATCTATATATTGGAAGAGAACCTAATACACAGCAGCTATCACAGTGAATAGATCTTGAATCCACATTAAAAAAATAAAATTTTAAATATTTATTAAGATAATTGACATAAATGATAGAAAGGACTTACTAATTTTTTTAGGTAGCATAAATGTCCAATAACTTTTTTTTATTTTTTAAGATTCCTTATATTGTAGATATGCATACGTACTAAAATACTTACAGATAAAAAATATATAATATCAGGATTCGCTTTAAAAGAATATGGAATGAGGGAAAGGAGGAAACATAATATAGATAAAACAGTATTGGATAAGAGTTGATAAAAACTGAACATAGGTGAAATGTTCATGGTTATTAATTATACTATTCTTCATACTTTTTATTATGTTTGAAACTTTCCATGATAATTTAAGGAATAACAAGTTAAAGCAGAGAGGTAGTTCCTTGAGTGCATCTGAACTTAAATGACATTATCTAGAAAGATAATTACAGCAGCAAAATATGAAGACACATATTCGACTACAGAACAAATATAAAGATGTGAATCTTTGATTCAGAAACATCACATTTTAAAAGTGATTATTCATAAAAGCTAAGAGGTGAGACAAGGGCAGATGAACATATACTTGGTTACAAAAGCCAAGAAGAAAACAATACATTCCTCCGCTTATGCCTTTGCAAATTAATCACAGTATCAAGTTGTCGGGGAGGCACTTTAATTTGATACCTTTTGTGCTTTGGGGATACTTTTACCGGTTTAAAATTGCTGCTGTTAGAAAAATCAGTGTCAGCCATGGAGTTATGTTGACCCTCTGGGCAAAGGTGAGATGAGAGGGCCAGGCTGAGAAATGAAGACAAGAGGGGAAACGTGCAAGGAGCGGAGCAAAATGTCAGAGAAAACTTTCTTTTTTTAAATGAGCTGAATTTTTTTCCTTGTGCCCAGGAAGTCCTGTTATGCTTTGTCTCAGGAGAAGAGTAGAGAAGCACCTCTTGCTGCCCTCTGCTAGTATCCTGATCATCAGTGTCAACAGAGTAGCCCTGTTACGCCTTTCTAGCAGCAGAGGAATTGAGAGCAGTTCCAGATCTGCCCAATTACAGTTTATGGAGCCTGGCCCCCGAGAAAGCAAAAGATCAGCACTTTCTCCTTTTATAGTCTGCAAAGGTTCACTCTCTCTTAGACACCCTGCCCCTTCAAAATCAAGATTCTCAATAAAACAAAATCAAAAGATTTTGGTTCTGGTTCGAGATCTGCCACTTTTCTTCCCAGAATTTGAGTCTCTCATTTGCAAATGAGAGACTTGAAATATATGATCTTGGAGGTTTTGTTGAATTCTATCAGTCTTTAGATTTACATTCACTAATTACCCCTGGTAAGTGTGGACAAGCTTCTTCACAGATCTTCTTTTGGAGACTGAGAGTAGAGGGAGGTAGAGGGATAAACCCTAGGATAGGGTTTATAGGATAGGATAAATCCTCTTATTTATTTAAGTTATAAAAAATTAATTTTGGTTCTGTTCTTTCTTTGTCTACTTGTTTTCTTTATTCCTTTTTCCTACAGAACTACATTATTTATTAGATGTTCTTCAGAGTAGGTAAATTTTTAAAAAATAGGGTAATAGACTATTGCAAACCATCTTACCTTATGACTAGAGAAATAACCCTCCCCTATTTATTTCAATGCTGGGTATTCCCACATGTCTCATACCTTGCAAATCCATCCTATGCACAGAATTACACATCTTACATTCATGTCTAATCACAACAAAGCCCTGCTTAAACACATCTCTGAGCTCCCACTTCCTAAAGGGGAAAAAAATACCTGTGGTTCTTTTTAACCTTTTTTTTTATAGAAAATTTCTCAACTCATACAGCAATTGGTATAATATACTTCACTAATTTCAAATACAAAAACCATAATATCATAATTATTTTCTCACATGGTTTTCTTCATAGGAAGTTCCCTGTCGTTCTCTTATCCTGTCTCAGTCCTCTTATTTCTGAATTACGCAAGTATCCCAAGGGTTACTCAGTGCAAAGGGGTAATTACAAAGTCCAGGCTCAAAAGGAGAGACAACTGGGATGTTCAAGTAGTACTTTTACAGCATGTTTTGGTTGTGCCAGCTGGTATCCTTTTTAAACACAGGTCATACAGAGGGCTATGGTTGAGTTCCTATGGTCCACAGTTCTTTTAACCCATAAATGAGCTATGAGATTACACTCATGTTGTCCAGGCTTTATGACAAAAGGACTGGCACACAGAGGCTTTAAGCTTCATGTATATATTATTTCAGAATTAGCTCAGCTTCATGAATGTTTAGTCCAGGTTAACAGCCTAGACTCTGTTCCCTCACTTTGAGTTCCCCTTTAAGATCTTTCCCTGCAGGTGAACATTAGGCAGGTTCACCCAGTAAACTCTGACAGGTTTCTTGAATTTTAATTCTCATAGAGAGGGAAAATGGTATTTAGTCCCACTCCTCCCTCACCAATGTCCTCAGTTCCTTGGGGCAAAATAAATAAATAAATAAATAAATAAAATAAAATAAAATAAATTATTCCATCCCTTTCCCTGAGCTCAGTACACCAAGATCAAGGGTCTTTTTAGACGCATACACACACACAGAGTCAAGATCAATTCAAATCCTTTATGTAAGGGACTACCTGCTAGCACTTGATTTATACATTAATGGGAGGTCATGCAGGTGTGTGTTTTTATTTTTCCTTCTAGGAAAGAACGTCTATTCTAAAGTCAGTAGATTCAAGGATTATTTGTATATGTTTAAAAATTATATTTTATCCAATAGTTATTATAAATAGCTGTGCAATTATTGGTTACTATATGACTTTTAATTAGATTATTAGTTGTGTGCATACAAGAACAGTATTCTTTTTTTAAGATTTTATTTATTTGAGAGAGGGAGAGAGAGAACAAGTGGGGGAGGGGCAAAGGGAGAGGGAGAAGATCCTGAAAATCATCACCTGAGCTGAAGGCAGATGCTTAACTGACTGAGCCACCCAGGCACACCATGAACAGTATTATTTTTATTCTTACTTACCAGCACAATGCCTGGGCATTTGATATATACTCAAAATGTGTTTTTGAATAAATTAATGAAGAACATGTAGATCCCAGAGTGTTCTTTGACATATAAAATATGCACCAAAAGATGAAGAAGAGTTAGCAAGTAGAAAGAATAATGTGCACAAAATATTAGAAGTCTCTGGAGTATAGAGTTGGATGAGGACGGGAAGAACAGAGGAAGTGCAGAGAGAAAAGAAGATCATAAAGGTACTTATAAACATTATTATGGCGTTGGACTTTATCCTAAGGTCAATGGTAAAATTTTACAGAATAAAAAGCAGAGAGGTGCATTCTGGAAATATTATTCTGGCTTCAATATGGAGGATACATTGGAAATGACCAAAACTTGAGTCCACTTTATTAATTTAGGTATGCAGTCATGGAACCCTGCATTAGTGTAGTAACAGAAGAATAGTAGAAAGACTACACATTTAAAAGGTAGAACTGACAAGATTTTATAATTGATTATAGATGGGGATGAGGAGAATAGATAAGCCAAAGTTAACGTTGAGATTTTTGCTTGGACACAACTGAAAGGATGGTGGTAGCATCTGCAGTGGCAAAAAGGAAGCATATGAGGAGAAGGTTGGGGTGAGAGGAGAAATAATTGAAGTCTGTTTCAGACATTAATCTGAGACACACACACATTTTTATCTATGTTTATGAAGCTCAGGAAAGAGATCTAGTAAAGATGCGTATTTGGTGGAATTCAATATATGGCACAGGAATAGCAAAAGGTTTTATCTTATGTTTCTACTCTGAAATATTACAGCATTTTTCTAGAGTTCTGAGTGGAAAACAGACTTTGAGGCAAAATTCTTTCATAGTGGAAAAAATGTTTCTATTGACTAGTAAGTTTTGACACGTATATAGAGAGAAGTGGGAATGGAGGTGTATTGGTAGCATTCATTTAACCTGATCTGGATGGTAACTAATGCCATGGAATATATGGGATTGTATACAGCATGTATACAGAATAAAAGCAAAATTCTGAAGTAGCCTAATATTTTAGAAACATAGAGAAAAATTCTGGTTCTGATGATTTAGGCAATGGACCAGAAAGGAGTCTTTTGTTATCAATCATTACTGCAAGCAGAGTGAGATTAGAGAAGAAAAACCACAAAATGCTAAGGAAATACATTGGTATTTTTATCTTCAATTGCCCTCCTTTTGTGACAATCACATCCAAACATTATAACCCTTGGAGGAATTAAAAAATCACTAACTAAGGCTGCAACAATTCTATATAACATTCTATATTGACTGCCATCATTGTGCTACCACCTTGGTCCTGTAAGCAGGTGTCTATGAACATGTCAGCCACAATGCCTGAGGCTCTGTCTTCCTACTTGCAAGCTGCCTCTGTAGCCTCCTTGATATTCTGGTTCTCCCTTCTTTTGCTGAGCTTTTGTTCCCATCATGGGCACTGTCTTGTCAGCACCAGGCATAAGCCACATTATTAGCTACCACATTTTCCTATTACGGAACACTGGCTTGTGTATTTTCTCAGACTTTTCTAGTAATAAATTAATTAAGTGAGGGATGCCTGGGTGGCTCAGATGGTTAAATATCTGCCTTCAGCTCAGGTCATAATCTCTGGGTCCTGGGATTGAGCCACACATCAGGCTCCCATCTCAGCAGGGAATATCCTTCTCCCTCTCCCTTTGCCTCACCCCCCTGCTCGTGCTCTCTCTCTCTCTCAAATGAATAAATAAAATCTTTTTTTATTAGTTAATTAATTCAGTGTATATTGATTATCTTCTGCATTCCAGGCCCTCTATCACTTTATTCTTTGGGTACACCAATCCTGTACCGTAAGTGACAGTACTGGTTACCAAGTCTTACCCAGCAAGAGACAAATAATCCAATAATCACAACATTTCTGTAAATGTTGTCACAAGTGATAAGAGAAAACAGATAAATGAGAATGTTATTTGTTTTCTGGAATTAATGAATAATTTCCAGAATAGAAGTCAGGGGACTGAGGTTGAGAAATAAGGATTATTTCTAGCTTCTTCTCTGATCCCACTGATAGAACAATTAGATGTACAGAATAGAATTTGACTACATTTAACTGAAAACTCAACAGTAGATTAAACAAAGAAGTGTTTATGTATCTTTCCCAAATGAAAAGAGTTTGGAAGGGTCAGTCTAGGACTGGTATGGTGGCTGCATAGTCACCAATGACCATTCTTAGTGCTTGGCTTCCATTTTTTAGTTTACTTCACATGACAGTATGGCTGCTGAAGATCCTACTGTCATTCTACTGTAATTCACGCAATAAAAAAGGAAAAGAATAAAAGAGAAAGATAAGTACACCTCCTGGATGAGACATTGTAGAATACAGGAGAGGGGTCAGTTGATGGGGAGAGAATAAAGGATTGTCAGGGAGGGAACGAACAAGATAGTGTCCATAATAGTTGATTTTAGAAATCAACTATGCTGTGACTTTAGAAAGAACAATATACACAAAGCAATATAACCTCTTGCAATAAAATAACAACAAAACCAAAAAGTACACAACAACATATCATAAAAACGAAAGTATGAGTTTTTTTATTAGAAGGAAAATAATTATATCACTGGTGCTATTTTTAATAGCTGTGTTTTTCCAAATTTATTTCCCCCAATTGGAAGAGATCCACAAAATCCTCATTCACTTAGGATTTGGACTATATTTTGTTTCTGAACTGAAGAAACTGTTTGAAAACTTGGACGGCATATTTATGGATTGCTTTGCCAACCTGTAGTGGCAATAACTTTTGAGACACTCAGCGGGGTTGACTTTGTCAAGTGTAACAAAGAATATTTCAAATATTGGGGGCTTGGCAAAATCTTCAGTGTGGTTTGCCAGGTGCTGTTCCATCAATTTTTAACACCCATTTTTTTAAGAGACATTTAATCTATACTTATTTCTTACTGCTTTACCTCTTAACTCATCAAAATGTTATATTTCAAGAGCTCTTTGATGTGTATGATACCTTTGGGCTCCCTCCCCCCTCCCCCCACGTTCTTCTAAACAGGAAGTTATGTTAGCCAAGGGGATAAAAGTAGGAAGAAAACCTTTGAATTTTAAAAGGGTGTTGTTTCTGGTTGCAAAAGCCTTAAGGTTTGAATCAGTGCTGAGCATGATTGAAATTGTCATCTTGGAAAGGAGGAAACTGATCATGAACGGATTTTTTTTTAATACAATCATAGATGCAGTATGAGAAGATACCATGTGTTGTCTAATCCCATCTTCCACTGAAGGACCGAATTCCTCCCAACACGTTATTGTCATGGCTCGGCTTGAACACCTCTAATAACAAGAAACTCGGTGCCTGCTAAGGTCAACATATCTTTTTTCCCAGAAAAATCAAGTGGGTATAGCTTTAAACTCTTTTCCACTGTAACTTTTTTTTTTTTCCATCCTTCCCTCTGATGCGTATTCCCAACATCCCTCTCCGCTAGGTGTCCCCAGGGTCCCTCTGTGACCTCCGATTTGCAGCGCTCCTCTCGGATGACTTGATCCCAGCATGCCTCTCTCAGAGAGGTGTTCCCAGAATCCCTCTGACCAGCGTGTCTGGCATCTCTTCTCTGAGGATGTTCCCGCAAATCTCTCTGAGGGAAGTTGCTGGCATCCGGCTCTGACGGAGTGTTCGCAAGTCCACCTCCGCGCTACTCCCCACCTCTCTCTCTGAACGATTATTTCCGCGATCCCTCTCTGACGGAGTGTTTCGGTATCTCCCTCTGTCTGACGGAGATTCTCGGCCTATGTCTCGGACGGAAGTTCCCAGCATCCCTCTCTCCAAGTCGCTGTCCCAGCATTCCGCTCCGGCAGCGTGTTCTCCGCGTGCCTCTCTCTGAAGAGCCTTCTCCGCACTCCTTCCTCTGAGGGTGTTCCCAGCAGCCCTCTCTCTCTCCACAGGAATTTCTATCCCTCGGTTTTCATATGCCTTGTTGAGCCGCACAGAATCCCTGCATTTCTTCCGCTACACAGACGGTCTTTCAAATATTTGAAGGCAGCTACGTTGTCTCCCTGATTCGCGTGTTCTTGAAGCATAAAAATGCCAAATTCATCGGAGTACTCATAGGGTAAGATTTTTACTTCCATCCAATAACTAGAGGAATCCTCTCCATGCACCGATGTTTGTTCATAGTTCTCTTGAATTTTATCATCCAGAATTAAATAATATAACCTAAATGTGTCACCAACTATAAGAGTTGAAAGAATGCATGCTTTGTCCTGGACATCATATTTCTTTCTATTCATGCAGTCTAAATCCCAGCACCTTTCTCCGTTATCTCCCCCACACATTCTCTCTCTCTTTAGCTACATGTATCAGGAAAGGAACAAGAACTGTATGCACAATATGGAACACTGGGGACTGCTTCCAGGACTTTATTTAGACCTAAAAGGGATATTCAATAATTAGAAACTAATGGTGGGGCCCCTGGTTGGCTCAGTTGGTTAAGCGACTGCCTTCCGCTCAGGTGGTGATCCCAGAGCCCTAGGATCGAGCTCCGGCAATGGGCTCCCTGCTCAGTGGGCAGCCTGCTTCTCCCTCTCCCTCTGCGGCTCTGCCTGTTTATGCTCGCTCACTCCTTCTGTCAAATAAATAAATAAAATCTTTAAAAAAAAAAAAAAAGAAAGAAAAGAAAAGAAACTAATGGTGAATCAGAACACACCACACAGACTTTTTTTTTTTTTTTCTGAATCTGTGGACTCAGATTCACAACAGTAAATGTCTTGAATCTACTATACAATTATAGCAGGTTCACCACTTAGTATAACGGAATTTGAAACAAATCAGCTTAGGTGTTTAGAAATTTATAAAGGAAGAGCAGTGAAGTTTACAGAAACCTATGGTACTTACCAGGCGGGGTTTATTTATCAGATTTTACAAACGCTACAAGGACTTCTCAAACACAGCCCTACTTTCTTGATCTAAATGTACATTAATGAAATTCCAAAGCTATCATGATTAAAAAAGAAGTATGTCCACAGTTTTGATCCATGAATATTCACCGTTGAAATAATTTTCAGCATCCTGAATTGTACACAGTGAGCCTTGGGAATTTCTTAAGTTGAAATTATTGCCTTTCTCTTAGATATTACCATTAGCACTGTATGCATTTTAGTTATCATAAGTCAAATGTGGTGCAGTGGCAGAATCCTTATCTTACGGTGAAAATGACCACAAATAAAAAGGAAAACTTTGAATCCATACACCAGTATTAATAAGCTAAGTAGCTGTATTCAAGTTATTCTGTCCTGTTGGCTCAGTTTTTTTGTAAAAAGAGAATAGTATCTACCTCTCAGAAGTAAGTGTGTGTGTGTATGTGTGTGTGTGTGTGTGTGTATAAGGGAAGGAATTAATAAGGAAAATACATGTCAACACTTACCTTTCAAATATTTGGTAAGAATTATGTTGTCCACTATAATGTCTGGCCCATAGTTAGTTTTTAATATTTATATTCTAGCTCCCCATGCCTAATGATTAATTTGTGTAGATTTAGTAAGTATTGCTGTCTATCTAGCAACCCATAGAGTCACCAACCCAAAAATCATATTTGAAAGTACACACAAGGGGTGCCTAGCTGCCTCCATAGGTAGAGCATGCAACTCTTGATTTCAGGAGTTGTGACTTCAAATGTCACGTTGTGTAGAGATTACTTTAAAAAAATTGTTTTTCAAATCTTCCAAAAAAGAAAGTACACACAAAAAACATAACTAAGAAAAAACTCAGAAATCAAGAAATCAGTTAGAAGTCACCCAAAAATCAAAACAAAACAAAACAAAAACCTACTGAACTTGACTGAGGGATGTAAGTACATCCAAAATAAATTTACAATACAATGTTGTCAAGATGTCAACTCTCCCAAATAAATCTGTATGTACAATGCATTTTTAGTAAATATCAAGCAGGATTATCTTGGAAGTTGATAAGGCGATTATAAAATTCGTATGACAGGATACCCAAGGATAGTGGGAAAGGAGAAATTTTGATGACTACATATTAAGTGGTATTATAAAATTACAAGGGGTGATGTGGAAAAATAACAACTGAAAGACCTGGCATATGGGTTATTGGGACAACAAAGATATGGAGTAGAATACTTGCCTCTGCAGAACATGAAGGGGATATCAGCCCAAAAGTACCATGGAAAATATAGCACAGAGAAAACATTTAAGACTTAGGGTGGGGCTTGAGGAATGTGTGTAGATACATTCCAAAAGACAGAGTATTTAAAGCAAAGTGACTAAGTTTTAAACTTGCCAATGATAGGAATGATATTTGAGTTTTGCAGAAAAAAATAAAAATGATTTCTGGAACAGAATGAATACCCTGAAATGGAACAGAATATGTTGCCTACTGAAAGACAGATTAATTACGGACAAAACAAAGAAAAATATGTGTCCACTTTCATTTATGACATTCCAAATTATGCCTCTTACATGCGTATACAAAATTATCTATACGAGGTATATATCTCTTTCATAAAAAATGTAATAAATGTTATACAAAGGACAATTCTGGTGGTTCCAATCAAAAAAGCAAATCTAATTAGAAATTTTAGACTTTCACAAATAGAGAGCTGAAGAAATACCTGTTATGTTCATAAAACAGTATCAAAGGGAGATAAATAAGGACTTGTCAAGCTTTTGCAAAACTGCAGAACTGTCACTTTGGGTAAATGAATTAGAGGAATGAATAAAAGGAAGAATGCTTCTCTGGTATGTGCATTTATTTATTAGGCTATCAGAGAGAGTTAATCTCAACAGATTCACTTGGTAGTAGAAATTATTACAGAGCAGCAAGCTTACATAATCCATTATGAGTCTGAATTTTTATCCAGTCACCTAATTAAAACTTCTTTCCTTCTTAAACTGCTCAATGAGGGTTGCATCATGACTCCTGGAGTGAGTCAGAGGTTTTCAAGGATTTAAGGATAAAGTAAGTAAACATATACCATGAAATATCCTTAACCATCACACAGTTCCACAGGAGTCAAAAGAACACAAACATTGTTATTTATTGGAATAAAATGTATCATTGACTACTACCATCCCTCTTGCTTCAGAGGAAGCTGCTCTTTCCTGAACTTTTCCTCCCTCAG